>QANZ01007536.1:390342-433525 GCA_003254925.1 Chamaecrista fasciculata
ACATTAACTAACAAAATAAAATTATATCAAACAAATTTCTAAATATTTACTAACACCAAAAATAACAAAAAATTAAATTAAATTCGAAAATTAATTTAATAAAAAAAAATTACCTCTTCTTCTTCTTCTTCTTCCTCCTCCTTCTTCTTCTTCTTCTTCTTCCTCCTCCTTCTTCTTCTTCTTCTTCTTCTTCTTCTTCTTCTTCTTCTTCTCCCAAAAAATTAATAAACATAAAAAAAAAATTAATCATTTTAATTTCTAAATATATACTAACACCAAAAATAACAAAAGATTAAACTAAATTCGAAAAATAAATTTAATTAAAAAAAATTACTCACCTGAAACTTCTTCTTCCTTCTTCTTCTTCTTCTTCTTCCTCCTTCTTCTCCCACGTCTCTTTCTCTTCTACTCTCAAAACCCTATCACACTCACACAAACACACTCTCAACTCTTTGTAATTTTTTCTCTCAACCGAAACTCACTCTTATCACACACACACACTCCCTTTCTCTCTTTCTCTCTTTCTCCCGTATCTCTCTTTCTCTTCTGCCTATCTCTCTTTCTCTTTCGCTTTCTCTCTTTCTCTTTCCCTTTCTCTCTTTCCCTTATCTCACTCCGCCACCCCCTTATTTATTAAATGGCCAACGACCAAATTCAAAATTTGACCGGCAAAAGCCGGTCAAATAAATTAAATGTCCCGGAAACCGAGCCGTTGTGGCTCGGTTTCAGACTGACACACGTCAGTCTGAAATCGAGTCACAGCAACTCGATTTCAGAACTGACACGTTCTGAAATCGAGTTGCTGTGACTCGATTTTCGTGTGTTTTTTAAAAAAAAAAATTTTTTACTCAGCCGGTGCCACGTGGCACCGGCTAATTGGCTGGCCAGGTCTGAAATTGCACTGGAGCAATGCGTATCCCATATAGGAAAATATGAAAAAAAAAACATATCCCGATGTATAAATTATTTTTTTGTATTATTAAAATAAAAAAACCGAAATAACCTGCAGGCATTTCTAGTTTCTTTCTTGTTTTTGGCATACCTATCTTCTCTCTCTGTGTGTGTCTGTGCCACACATCACAAATCACACTCAAGTGTCACAGCATTGCAGCCGCTGCTATGGCTTCAGCTTGCAGACAAACAAAAGGAAAAAAAAAGATAGAAAGTAATTTTTTTTATACTAAGATAGAAAGTAATTAAAAAAAAGGAGGTAAAAACATTTGTGGAGTGGATAAAATATATATAAAAAGATAATAAGATATAGTCAGGCTAAAAAAAAAAAGATAATAAGATATAGAGAAAGGCCAACAAATGAACTTTTTAATCTCTTAATATTTATTGAGTTAGATTATGGACCTTAATTTAAATAAAAGTCTCATATTCAACTGACCTAATTTTTTTTATAATAATTTTTTATTTTTTAAATTAATAATTTAGTATTTAAAATAAAAAATTTTAACGTATTTTTCAAGAATAAAATTATTAACTATTGAAATATATTATTATCTTTAACTTATTTTTTAATCATGTTATAATATAAATTTTAAGTATAAATATAATTTATAATTATTGATATAAAGTTAAATTTAACATAAAATATAACTTGCAACACATTTATCTAAATATAATGTTAATAAAATTTAAAATAATATCAAACTTATTATTAAATTTTAATCAATCTTTAACCAAAAATCAATTAGAATGAAGTCACAAACTTCTTATTGTACATTTTGTGGAATTTGTATTTCACATAATTTTTTTGTGAAAAAGACAAAAAACCACAGTACTGTTATGTATGTTTATTTTTATTACTTTTCTTAAAAAAACTCCAACTTCATTAAATTCTAATGAGAGCTGGATTTGATACTATCAAGTAAAACTTAACTCACTGACTAAACTCATTATTTTTTTTTCTAGTTCTCCCTCCCTCTCTCTTGTAGAAAGAAAAAATTAAAATAAGACAAAAATAGGAAAGGTAAAAAGAAAAGTACTGGTAAAAGAAAGAAACAAAGTTAAAATAGCAGAATGATGATATTGATAGGTGTGTGTGTAAGTGAATACAGAATACAGAATACAGAAGAAGCTCTCTCTCTCTTTCTTTCTTTTTAGAGTATTCAAGTTCACACACTCACAAGCTTCTTTTGGCAATGCCTCCTCACTCTCTCTGAAAAAATGCAGGTTTCAGTGAAATCATCAAATCTCCATTATCATCATCTCTTCTTCACTTTCTTCTCTCTTTCATCTTCACAATTTCACACACATATACTCACATAGTGTAAGCAAGCTTCTTCTTCTTCTTCTTCTTCTTCTTGTTAATTATTAATTGTAGATTCACTAACATTGTCTCTCCAGGGCTTGGTTCCTATGGGAGGTTTGATCGATCTGAACACTACGGAGGACGATGAAACGCCGTCGTCTGGTTCCTCTGCTTCTTCTTCTTCTTCGGCTTCGGCTTTGGCTCCTTCGTCGTCTGTGTGCTTGGAGTTATGGCACGCGTGTGCGGGTCCATTGATCTCGTTGCCCAAGAAAGGAAGTGTTGTGGTGTATTTCCCCCAAGGTCACTTTGAAGAACAGCCTCTGGATTTTCATAATAATATCAACATCCCGCCTCATGTGTATTGTCGCGTTGTAGATGTCAAGCTTCATGTAAATTTTCTACTCCTTATTATTAGTACCAGTATGGGGATTTACTAATTTCTGTCCCTAATTGGTCGGGCTCTGAGTTTTAATTTTTGTTTTTCTGGGGTTTCATTTTCCTGTTCTGTATGCTTGCTGAGAAATTGGTGGGAAAATTATATTTATTTTTACTCTATCGCGTTAATTGTGACTAAATGTCGGTTTATTCCGTGAAATACGCAGGCTGAGGAAAGGAGTGATGAAGTGTATTGCCAGGTCTCCTTGGTCCCTGCGAGTGAGGTGAGGTTTTATAATTTTAGTTTGGTTTGATATTGGAGGAAGTACTTGAAAGGGAAAGATAGTTTAACTTTGGAATCTCAAATTATAAACAATTAATCATAGAGGTCAAGTGAAATTGTCTAAACTGATAATAAATTATAATGAAGCTACTTGATTTAACAGTAACACAGTCATTGTTCTGAAAACCATAGGAGATTAAAATACATAATATTCTTGTATAGTTATATTGAATATAGATTTGTCCTTTGACCATGTTAGTAATCATTTCAATGCATTTTCACTCACCGGACAAAAGGGGAATGGCAAATTTACATATAAACGATAAAGATAAGAAAGAAAAAATGGGGACTAAATTGTTGAGTAGAGTGCCTTCATTAATTGGCTTTAATTATGCTAGAACTTGGCCTTTGTTTATAGCAAGTGGAGCAAAAGTTGCAAGGAGAACTTGATGCCGAAGGTGAGGAGGAGGATACTGATTCTGTGGTGAAGTCCACAACACCTCACATGTTCTGTAAGACTCTGACAGCTTCTGACACTAGCACACATGGTGGATTTTCGGTGCCTCGTCGAGCAGCTGAAGATTGCTTTCCTCCCCTGGTAATCATGGATTGAAATGTATTCTAGTTCCCTTTCTTGTTAGTGTCACTCAGTTCAATTGTTTGTCGATATTTGTTACATTCTTTTAATTATCAAAGTTTTACTTAGTATCAAATTATCAATGCAGTTAAATTATTTAAGTAATTTGAAGTGGGGCTGCTTTATCCAATTCAAAAAGTTGTGTACCTATCTAATATGAAATTCCCTAAAATATGCTGATATAGTTATATATACTATAGCATTTTGAATGTAATGAAGTTGTTACTTTAGGATTACAACCAACAGAGACCTTCACAGGAGCTTGTGGCAAAGGATCTGCATGGCCTGGAATGGAAGTTCCGACACATATACAGAGGTATACCACTTATGTCCATTATGATTCTATTCTTCAGATGTTGAGGCAGTAATTTTAAGGAAATCAAACTAATAGACTAGAATACCATTTGACTGTTAGTATTTGTATTTCCTGTCCTCATATGAGCAGGTCAACCAAGGAGACATTTGCTCACAACTGGATGGAGTGCATTTGTGAACAAGAAGAAGCTTGTGTCTGGAGATGCTGTGCTGTTTCTTAGGTAAGGAGATTTCAATTTCAATCACAAATTAATTAGTATTCCGAACCAGGGCTAACTATTTGAATTTCATCTTAGGGGTGAGGACGGAGAACTGAGATTGGGAATTCGTAGGGCTGCTCAATTGAAAAGTGGTGGCACCTTTTCGGTGCCCTCCATTCAGCAGTTGAATCCTAGCACTCTGGTTGATGTGTTTAATGCTTTGTCTACAAAATCTGCCTTTAATGTGTACTATAATCCCAGGTACCTTCCTGCTTGTTCTCATATTGTTTAAATGACAGTCACTGAAGGATGTCAGGTGTAATTGCAAATTTTAATATTGGCTTAACATGGAAGTTCAGAAGGATGTTTTCTATATTACAATAGGGACTATTGGCATGTTCTCATTTTAGCATGTCTGTGCTAGTTTAGAGTGCTAACATAGGTTTGGTTTAAATGGGATAGGAAATATATAGTGCTTCAATAGAGCTCCAAATTTTTATAGTCTTTCTTTTATTCTTTATAAATAATATAGTATCTAGTTTATGACCTTTGTTACTCTATCGTGCTTCCACTTGTTATGCTTTGTAATACACTTATATTCCCTTTCAAATTCTGAATATTACCCATTAACTACAATTTTTCTTATTTGGATTTCCATGCAACATATAATATTTCTTCTGTTTAAAACATATTTTCTGTGGAACTTATGATCAATAATAGTCCAATAAACAACTCTTTAGTGGTTGATATAACTTTGTCAGCTGCCATTACCTTTTTCCTTAGTCACTTCTGCAACAAACAGAGTCTTGATGAAAGTATGTTGAGGAAGTAAACCCAGATTGTGGAGTTAATGGTTTGTCAATTGTCATGGCAGATGAACTCTTGAAGACTGGAATGGTTTATAACTAACCATGCAGTCAATTGCATTTGCCATTTTAGTCTGAGATTTCAATGGTTTCTTGTAATACTGAGAAGTTTCTTATTTTCCTTGCTGTCCTTGCTTCCTCATTATTGTCTTCTTGCTTACATTACACTGTTAATTGTAGGGTTAGCTCATCAGGATTCATAATACCCCTCAACAAATTCTTAAAGAGCCTTGATCATTCTTATTTAGTTGGAATGAGGTTCAGGATGCGTTTTGAAACTGAAGATACTGGAGAGAAAAGGTTTTCCCTGCTTGTGCTGCTGGCATTAAATTGTTTATTAATAAAACATCTTAGTCGAACTTCTTTTGGGCAGGTGCACTGGATTAATTGTGGGAATGAGTGATGTGGATCCTATTAAGTGGCCTGGATCAAAATGGAAATGCCTACTGGTATGGTGTGGGAACCCTTCTAGGCTAGTTTTCTTTAATATTGATATTATATATGTTGGTAAATTGTGTTATTTTGTGTTTTAGTTGGTTATCTTAGTTTATCTTGTTTATCATCTTGATGTTATTTATCTATTAGTTTAAATGTATTAACTTATAATTATCAATGTCCGGAGATAAGATAATTTTTTCCTTGGAGATAAGATTCAAATCCTAGTGTACGGGGACTCTAGTGGCAAACCTGTTCCCATGCTTCCTATTTAAAAGGCTTTAGTACTTTGAATAAAGTATGAAATCACCATACATTATTCTGGTCTTCTTCAATATACATGTACAGTATCGTGTGTTAGGAGATGGTTATTCCTGTTTGTTGTTAGTTTTATTCCTTGAGCGTTGCTTCTGCTCTAGATATACGAATCACTGATCTATTTATCGAAGTATTTCTCGTTGATTTGACAACTACTTGGCACAATTTGTGTGTCTACTAACTATCCTTTCAGTGAATCTTATTACATGATTTAATAGTAACATTTTCATGTCATTGTATGCTATTCATATAGTTTATAGATAATCTTAGCCTTCATGACCAGGTAAATGCCATGCCTTTGTGCATGGTAGATAGCTTACACGTGAAGCCTACACATTGGGCAATGAAAAGAATTTATTCTTTCTATCACTAGAGAACCCGATATTGAAACTGTTTGGACTTTTCCAACTATGTCCTCTTGCATTTCATCAGATGCAATTCTTGACCTATGGCATCTACTGACTACTTAAAATATTTTCTTAAATTCAACAAAGCAGTTATCTCAGAGTAGACTTGTTGAGGCAATATCAAATGAATTTTATCTTCTGTAAAATGCAACTTATTTCTTTATATTATTGTTATATTTTAAATTTTCTTGTTTATGGTAATTATGTTCACGCCTTTGATAAACTTCCAACTAATTGTGGAATAAAAGAAAAATTAGTACCCAAACTAGTCTCGATAGTTGTGACACATAATTCAATATTATGGAGTCTAATCTTATGGACAAGGGGCAATACTAGAAGGAAAAACTGCCTATATGTTCTGGTTTGTCCCTGGAATGGTATAATTGAGTGTTCAAGCTGTTACCGCTTTCATTGTCTTTTCCTGAATCTCTAAAATAATACAAAATCCTTGGGTTTTTTTGCCTTATTCAATTGATACTGGATACCTTGCATACAATTTTTTTTTTTTCTTTCAAACGAGTATTTGCACCCTTGTGATGTTGTTAGTAATTAGAATCCCTAGAGACATGTAGAATCACACACAAAGAATAAGAGCAAAAAGGCAGAGAAGTAGATGAACACTATAAGATTAACATATTTCGGCTGATGTAGTTTACGTCCATAGGAAAAATTGAGAAAATTAATATATTAGAATAATGAAATTAGGGTCATAAATGAATCTCTCCGTTCATGTTCAACAGATAGAGTAATTCCTTTATAACTAATCTAATGTAGAGAGTATAGCCTCTGGTGATAAGTGGTTGAAGCTTAGTAAATATTTCGTTAGGACAATACTTGGTAACTATGTATGTTCAAGGCTTAACTTCTATTGGTGGGAACTTCATTTTTAGCAATCGAATTCTACTTAGGTTATCCAGCTTTATATTAAAGGTCAATAATTTTTGTAGTAAACATGATTTTTCTTGTTTGGTTCGGAATTTGCTGCAATGTTACCTGAAAAAGGTAAAAGGAGCGAGAAGTAGGGAGAGTGGGGAGAGAGAGAAACAGTCGGGTGATAGTTTATTCTATTCCTAAGCTAACGTAAAGTCTACTATAAATTTTTTTTATAGGAAGCCAAATCACCTGCTTAAAACAATAAATGAAATCGTAATGAAGAATGTCCCTGATTTGAGTCCTCATTGATGGCTTAATCCTGATTTTCAAATAATTGTTTCCATTCTTGACTATATCAATCCATATATATATATATATATATTTCTATTATTCATCATTTAGTTTTTGTTAGCAGCACATACCTGTCACACATCCTAAAACATTATATTTATTCTTAATGGACCACCGTTGGTAGTACTTCATACGTTGGCAATTGTTCTTTTCTGCTGTTAATATAACTCAATGTGATGTCATTCCTATAGTGATATAACTGATGGGAGCAATAAGTTTTTCTCATCTTTGCAGGTAAGGTGGGATGACATAGAAGCCACTAGGCACAGTAGGGTTTCCCCTTGGGAAATTGAGCCATCTAGTTCTGCTTCCAGTTCCAATAACTTGGTGGCAACTAGTTTGAAGAGGAACCGGATTGGGTTTCCTTCTGAAAAGCATGAATCTCCAGTCCCCAGTAAGTCTACTAAGAAATAATTTTTGTTCTCATTTTTGGGCTGTGGGTGTTGGTCGGTTGGTGCTTGTTTAGGAAGCATAGACACTGATAGGGACACGACATGACACTAGACACAGACGCTGTGACGTAACAAAATCCGAAGTGCCCATATGTAATGGAAAGTGATATATCATTTCTAATACAAGTATCTGACATGTGTTGGACCCAATCATTCCTTTTTTTGAAGTTTGTGTTTATCATAGGTGCTGGTAATCCTGCTCTTACCTCATGCAATATGAAATCTAATTTTCTTTTTTTTTTTTGCAGATGAGACTGGAACACCAGACTTTGAGGAATCAATAAGGTTCCGGAAGGTCTTGCAAGGTCAAGAAATATCAAGCATTAATACTCTTTATGACAGTATTAATGCTCAGAATCACTGTTTATCTGTAACAAGTAGGCGCTCTCCTGGTTCAAACTGTTCCAGAATTGTCGCAACAGGAAACAGTGTCAGAGTTCCACACGTGAATCCTGACATGTCCTGCCCTAGAATAGACTTTTGTAAATCTTTCCAATTCTCAAAGGTCTTGCAAGGTCAAGAAATACTTCCAAGCGAACCATATAAAAGAAACTTGTCTGTTGATGAGGCTTCTAGAGATTGTTGCTTTGGAGTCTTTGGTGGTTATCATGTGCCAGGCACCGGAAATGGATGTTCTGCCAAGGTCCACGACAATTCTGCACACTGGCATCCATCGGGGAAAGTTTCATCTCCATCATCTGTTTTGATGTTCCCACAAGCGATCAATCCTGTCTCCAACTTTGATTATGGTGACAAAAGTAATCAGGAGCTGGAGGGAAAAATCTGCTACCAAGGATCATATTCTTCTGAAGTTAAAGCTAGAAAATTCGTGTTACCCCCATCTTATGAGCCTATTTTCTGCGGGCAAGTTCAGGAAGGAACCAATTCTTTCGGTATGTCAAATTTGCATAATCAACTGGCAATCACATGTTCAGATGATTCTCTTTTACCACTGAGAGGTAGTCAAGAGTTGGTTTCCCCATGTAAAAGTAGCTGCAGACTCTTTGGTTTTTCATTAACCGAAGAAAATCCTACTGCCCATAAAGAATCAGGTCAATTAAATTCTGGACCTTCCTTTGCAAGACATGTTGGAGATGAACTTCAGCTTGGGCATATGGATAGGAGCAAGACAGCAGGAAGCAAAAGTACCAAAGTAAGCAATCTTTGTCCTGTAAGATGCGTGATATTCGATATAATATTAATATTGTAGTGACTTATCTTTGGTGAATATGATCTTAATTCTTAACTGCTATTGGAATCATGAAAATCGTATAAAAGGGGCATTGTCCATAGGAGAAAGCAGAGTGAATGATGTCATTCTGGTGGGAGATAGCACATGGCAGTAAGTGCAGAACTAGCAATTTCATTGCCAATGCTGATGATAGCTATAACACACTCGTTGAGTATAATGCCATTGTGTGGTTTAATAAAATCCCCCGTTATCAGCTTTATGGATCAATCAATCGACGCCGTATTCAGTTTTTATACATTTCTATGGTTAGGTTATTAACACATAAATCCTTCCTAATAGTTTCTCTTATTATTTTCTTGGTCTTCCCCTTTTTTTCTAATTATTGGGCTATCTTCAAGCAGGTCAACCCTAATAGCATATAAATAAAATAGATTAAATTACTTTGCTAGTCTCTACAGTTTTATCGAGTCTTTAGTTTGCTTCTTATAATCTAATACATTATGATTGAATATCTATAATTAAAAATGTTTTTGATGTGGTCCTTGTTATTAAATCTCTTGATTTAGCGAGCTACATGTCATCAAATATGCATAAGATTTATGTCATTAAACTTAACCTAGGTGGTATTACTCCCTTGTCTTCCTTTACCATTGTTGTTAGCATAAGTAATATATATTTAGAGTAATATATAGTTGGCCAACACTAGTAGAGAATTTGACTGCACATTTACACTAGTTTAATAACAGATCAGAAAACTTATAAAATTAAAGAAACCCAATTACAAATTTAATCTGCCAGGACCAAATTAAAAACTGAGTAAAACACAGAAGAAACTGGATAATTTAACCAAAGAAATATATAGCTTTGGTATGCTGATTTGTCGATTCTGTGCTAAAACCTATTAATACTAGCACCTGTTCCAAGGCTTCTTGTGCATTAAATTGGTTTAGCTTTCTGATTTATTATGGAGTTTCTTTACGTAGTTTTAAGCTCATCCCTGACCTTCTGTTAAAGTAATTGTTTTGTATTGTTTGCAGGGTGTGATGCGGTATTGACTGGTGAGTTTGCCGTGTATGTTTGCATATGACTCTCAAAAAATGTATTTTCAGGAAGGAAATTATGTTTGTAACTATTGGCCTAACCCGAATTTATCTTAAATTGTGGCTAGGACCAAATTGAAATGCTTGTATTAATCTCTCAGGCGTACACTTAGATGGCCTTTTAGAGGTATCGGAAGTATACTCTGTAATCTGTATCTTTATCTTTATCTATGATTATACTCTGAAAACAAAACTAGCTAGGTCATAGATAATTATAGTTTTTCCACGCCAAGGTTTTGGCAATCATGGTCTGAAAATGGATATATCTCATCTGGAATTTGGAACGGTTGAGATAAAGAAATCTGAGTGAGTAATGGTGGATGGTTCCATTGAATAATCTACTGTTTTTACACATTGTGGCTGATTTCTCCATAACTATATAATTATTAAATTATGTAAATTAAGAAACAATTTTGAAATCCAAGTCTCTCCGCAGCCAATAGACAAATGATGTAATAAAGGTCGAGTTGGGATCCCTGCAAGGAAACATGTTTTATTTAGGTTAAAGGGTAATTTTGATTCGCCCTAATGATTACTTTGGTCCATCATGTTGCAAAATTTTTAAATTGGTCTTAAATATTTACAAAATGTTTCATTTTGGTCCTAAACTATTGAATATGACTTATTTCAAGTTCAAACAGACGAATTTAAAGCTACGTATTGTTTTCAAAGAGTATTTTCTCTATCTAGTTGGGTTCGTCAACAAACGAAGTCAAATCGGTCCTAAAAATAAAATGCTTGTTTCATGGTCAAACAAGTAAAATTGATTATATCCTTCTCGTTTCAAATTCAAATGCAACGAATTTAGAGCTACGAGTTTCTCTTAACAAGTCCTTTAAACTTGAAATGAGATACGAGAGAAATATGATCAAATTTAATAGTTTAAGACCAAAATAAAACATTTTACTAATATTTAGGACCAAAATGAATCATTTTTCCAATATTTAGGACCAACATTTGAAACATAATAGACTAAAATAAACATTAAGACATACATTTAAGATCAAAATGACCTTTTGACCTTTTATTTATTATCTTGATATAAATATGAATTCTATTCCATCATGAGTACGTCTTTGTAACCCGTCAACCTTGCTCATGTATTTTATTATGACTTCTTTGGTTTATTCTTATCATATTGGAGCACCGGGAAAAGAAAAGGTTACAATTTATTTAAAAATAAATAAATAAATTCCGGTCATTATGTAAAAGAATTATTTGGATATTCAAGGACGAAAAATGTCGTCATTTTTTGTTCTTTTTGTAAAAAGCTTCCTGTTAAGTATTTCATTTAGAAACATTAATTTTAACTATTACAATTAACATTCACTCAACAACAACAATCAAAACCTTTTTCTACTAGGTGGGGTCGGCTATATGGATCAACTGACGTCAACGTGTTCTATCTTTGACATGTCAACGTAAGGTTATTGATGGATAGATATTTTCAGATAGTTTCTTGAATAGTTTTCTTAGGTCTTCCCCTTCCCCGGATCATAGAATTTTCTACCATTTGATCAACTCTGCGAACTGGGGCCTTTAAAGGTCTTCTTTGCACATGCCCGAACCACCTAACGCGTGTTTCAACCAATTTCTCAATGATAGGTGTCACATCTACCTCGTCTCTGATGACCTCATTCCTGATCTTATCCTTAATGGTATGACCACACATCCAACGAAGCATTCTCATCTCAGTCACGTTGAATTTCTGCTCGTGCTGCCCTTTTATCGCCCAACATTCAGTACCATACAATAGAGCGGGTCTTATTGTCGTGCGGTAAAATTTTCCTTTTAGTTTAAGTGGCACTTTTTTATCACAGATAACCCCCGAGGCCTTTATTTTATCCACCTTGCCTGATTCCTGTGATTAACATCCTCTTTTATTTCCCCTTTGTTCTGCAATATCGTTCCCAAATACTTAAGGCTATGTTTGTGAGTTTTAGTAAGGATGGAGAGGAGAAGACATTGATGGACACTAATAGAGTGGAGTAGAGAGGATATTAATGGACAGAGTAGACATGTTATTTGGGAGTTTTTAGTGAGGAAAGGAATGAACATGATAATCTTGATAAATTAATACTATTTTATCCCTAAACTTGAAATAGTTTTATACATTTTGGTCCCTGATTTTGTACTAAATAATATTAGGGTTGAGAAAGATTAATAATATTTATAAAATTATGGGGGTATAGTTGTCTTAAGAAATTTTAAAGTTGTCCACTCCATCCTTGGTCCCCCAATTTGGGGTGCCAGCAAAAATCAAATTTTGGGGGTGCCAAGGGGTGCTTCCAAAGCACCCCTTGTCCATTCCTCTCCCCCCTTAAAAAACATCCAAACAACAATATTTAATCTTTTATCCCTTCCACTCATCTCCATTCTCCCCTTGGCACCTCATCCAAACACACCCTAAAGCTTGTGACTTCTTATAACTGATGATCTCCAAGTTTCACAACATTTGTAGGATCCCCTTCTCTGCCACTGAACTTACACGCCATAAACTCTGTCTTACTTCTACTGATACAAAAACCATAAGTCTCCAAAGCTTGTCTCCACCTCTCTAGTGTTGCATTGACTTCGCATTTGGAGTCTCTGACTCAGACAATGTCATCCGCAAAAAGCATGCACCTTGGTGCCGCCTCTTGTATATGTTTAGTGAGCACATCCAATACCACATTAAAGAGGTACGGGCTCAGAGTGGAGCCTTGATGAAGTCCTATGGTAATAGGAAAATCCCTCGTTGCTCCACTCTGTGTTCTCACAGAAGTTGTGACCCTGTTATATATGTCTTGAATCGCTCGGATATAAGCCACACAAAATCTTTTCTTCTCCAAAGCCTTCCATAAAACATCTCTTGGTACTCTATCATAAGCCTTTTCAAAATCGATGAAAACCATGTAAAGATCCTTATGAGCGCTCTGATATCTTTCCATCAATCTTCTCAGTAAGTATATGGCTTCTGTGGTAGGCCTTCCTGACATGAAACCGAATTGATTCTCAGAAATTCGTGTCTCAGCCCTCAGTCTCCTCTCAATAATCTTCTCCCATAACTTCATAGTATGACTCATGTGTTTGATCCCCCCATAGTTCCCGCAGTTCTGTATATCTCCCTTGTTTTTATACACAGGAATAAGGGTACTCTTCCTCCATTCATCCGGCATTTTCTTGGAACGCAAAATCACATTGAAAAGTTTGGTTAACCAACTCACCCCCTTGCTTCCTAAACTTTTCCACACCTCAATAGGTAGATTATCCGGTCCAATTGCTTTCCCATTATCCATTCTTCTCAAGGCTTGTATCACTTCCTGCTCTTGAATTCTGCGATAAAAGCTGTAGTTAATGTCCTCTTCATTACTTATTTCATCTGAATTGTAACTAGTCGTCTGTCCCTCATTGAAGAGTTTGTGAAAATAATCCTTCCATCTATCTTGAATGTAATGATCATTAACTAAGATTTTACCCTCCTCATCCTTGATGCATTTCACTTGATCGATATCTCTTGTCTTACGCTCTCTACTCTTAACAAGTTTGAAGACTTTTTTTCTCTCTCCATCTTTAGTCCCGAGAGCCTGGTAAAACCCTTCATAAGTTTGGTTTCTTGCCTCAGCCATTGTCTTCTTTACATCTTTCTTAGTTGTCTTATAGTTCTCCCAACTTTTACTATTTTTTGTAGCTTGCCATCCTTTAAAATATTTCCGCTTAACATTGACTTAACTATTGTAAACAAAATTATTGTAGTATTTAATAAATAATAATAATAATAAAAAGAAATTAGTAATTATGTACACAATGCAAGCTTTTCTTTATAAACCAAGAAACATTTTGAGAGTACTTAGTGGGAGATTTTTTCTTTTTGAAAAATATAGAATGCATGATAAATCGATCAATAAAATATTATAAAAAGAATATATTTAGATTTTGGGATTCGATTTGACCTTATTTATTAATGGTTCCAAAGTACTCGTCAAAAGGAACTTATAACTTTAGATTCGTCGCATTCGAATTTTGAAGCGGAGACATATATGATCATAATCAACATTTTTTAGATCAATTTGAGAAATTGTAAAAACATGTATGACCAATTTGAAACAAATCAAACGTAAAGGATCAATTTGAAATCCCCCCATACATAGGGACCAATTTGAGGTTTTGACCAAATAGTAATATATAAAATTGCTTACACAGAAATTTTATAATATTGTTTTACATTTTGCAGCTAATATCCATGGGAATTAATGGGTGCCTTGGCCAACTCAAAAAGAGTGTAAAGCGAGCAAGTTGTTCCATTAAAGCAATCCTTTGCAGCAATCTCATATGCAGCTTCAGTTTGATGCCCATATATATCAAAGTAATAATACTTTGATCTATCAGAACAAATAGTAGTCTGACCTTCTAAAAAGCAAGGATTCTTCATTTCTGCGATTCCTATATATATTTTTCAAAAAAAGAATATCATGTAAGAGAATGCACTAATATAGTGTATATATGTGACAAAAATCATATCAGATCTATCCTTCTTTGAGAATCATGAGTGATTTTATGTAGGATATTTATTAACATCTCAAGAATAATTAGTGGCCTTAAAATAATTTTGCTTACCATATTTTTCATGATTTTCCAAAATCCTTTTGTATATGTTGGCTCGATCGAAGATTGTATATAATGTACCAGGGAGTTCACGATGTAACTCGTGTAACCTTAGAGGAAGCATGTCTGCGTAGTACCTTGATTTACAAGTTTGTTTATAATTGTATGGCTCACAAGTTGAGATACCAGACACTAAAAACTTTCTAGTTCCAAGATTATAAAGTGTCTAAAAAATGATTCGAAGAAAATATGTCATCTTGTTTATAAATATATACCATAATTTAGATTTTAGATTGTCCACCAAAGTCCTCTTATAATTAAGTTATATAGATGAACGGAAAATAATGTAGAATATACCTTGATGTGTTTTGAAAGTTCATCAAGGAGATAATTTCATAGTCTTGATATGAGCTAAATTTGTTGGTGATGTTGTGATTCATTGCAGGAACATAATCATTAATTCCAATAACAACAAGGTATATGGATTTGGCTAAGTGTTGGTGCAATTTCTTTGAACTCTTGAATGTTTTGGGGAGATCTTTTGCTACCGTTAAGGTGAAGTATTTGACTTGTTAAGCAAGAGATAAACATGCTCCCTTCAATACATAATATTTTAACAAAAATCAGTGATAAAATAAAACATTTTTTTTCCAAAAAGGAAATATTAAATAAGTGAATATAAGATAAAATTCAGGAGAAGTTTTAATAGTTCTTACTGTTCCAGTTGTGTTTAAGATTCCGCATGCCCCTGATGCATAGTTTATTCCAGTAATTATTTGACTTCTTTCATATTGCGAGAGATTCAAATACCGAGGAGGTTTCGATAAACTCAGATAAATTGCTAAAGAGAGAGAACAACAAAAGTACCATAATTACATCTAATTACTTGAGTATTGATGAGTCATTCTTATTTCTATTTCATTTTCTAATAAATTTACCGGCAAAGTCCGCCCCATTTTTGCCATTTATGAATCGACCAGTCACATTATTAAAATCTATATCATAAGGCCACCTATTTGCTTGTGCTTCTGTTTTAAGATGATGATTGTTGTTTCCAGCATCTACAATTGAATCACCAAAAACATAGATGGCTGGTACTAATGGATGTTTGCTGGTGGCATTAACAAAGAGAAATTGGTGAACAATCAATGACAAAGCTAGCAAAAACAATGTTGAATTTTCCATATCTTTCTTAATGGAATAAACCGTATTGATTTATGAATGATAATGGGGTTTCTGTGTGTGTATATATATATAGAAGCCATAACTTCGTCGGCAATGTTAAATAACAAATGTTGATATAACAACGACAACCATTTAATTTGTACAACAACCTAACAAATATACGTTGAAATGAAAATGAAGCAATAATTTGTTTTATACAAATAACAAAATATATCTCAAATTAGTAATTATGTACACAATGCAAGCTTTTCTTGTACGTTTAGATATATTTTCTCACTTTATAATTTACGAGAATTTTACACATTTTAACACTTAAAAGTAAATATTAAATTTCACCAAAAGTATATATTAAAATAGTAACATAACAGAATTACTTAATAATAATAAGGCAAAACATCCTTTCATGCTATTAATAATAATAACAATAAATGACATTAATCACAACTTTTCTCACTTTATTTTGCAAGTTCCTGAGCCAGTGCTATTATAAGGGCTAGAACAATAGTTAGAAAAAAGCTAGCCTTTTTTAGAAAAAGAGAAAATCATAAAAGCATTAAAAATGAGGGGCTACAATGTAAATAATCCAAAATCCAAGTTGACAGACTGTTAACTTCACGATTATTATCTAACTAGTCCTGAATAAACACAAGGAAAATAAGAAGATATATTCCAATGGAATATTGATCTCAAGTCATGAAATTCTGGACATTTAAATTACAAACATCATCGAAGGTTCAATAATATGGCCACTTCTTTTAAAAGATAATGAAATCCAATCTAGCTGGCACATAAATTGTACAACTTAAAATAAAAATTGACAATTTCAGAGTTCTCAATAACATGAATAGTAGTAATAATGAACTCCTTTTCGTGGGCAATGAATTTATCAAAGAATATCTTCGTTAGCCATTTAACAGATGAACCGAATATGATATACATAAATGAGTACATTCTGAACTTTGATTATAATCCATATCCATGAGTATTAAGAATGTCATCCCTTAGAACAAAAAATTCAGTATTTGATGACTTGAATCAAACAATACTGTTTAAACAGCGTCTCTAAACTATGGAAAGGAAGATTCAAAATAACAATAGAGGATCCAATACCCATTAATATTGAGCTAGAACAAAATCACCCTATTTCAGTTACTTGCCAATCTTTTGCTTCACAAAGAAGAAACCTCTCATATCATGTGACCCAGCCTGGGTAGTTGCTGTGGCCCTAAATTTCTCATCGATCGATATCAGCTCCATAATATTTGTTGCTTAGACTCCTTCAAGAGGGTAGTGACTAGAAGGAAAGGAGCTCATCAACCTACAACTCCACAGTAAACAGAAAATATTACTATAGTGACTTCCCAATAGTCAAATATTGTGACTTCCCAACCTTTGAGAGCTCCGAACATCATATTGTATCCCGACATATCAACTTTACACATCTTAAGAAACCGTACTCCTGAAACATGTCAGCCATGATCATATTGTATCCCGACATATCAACTTTAAACATCCATCTCAGGCTCCTTTCTTTTTCTGTTCTTTTGAAGATTTAACATCCTTTGTAAGCATTCTAGGAGCTATAGCCATGGCCATGAGCTCTTGGAAAAGTAGCTTACAAGCATATGGAATGTAAACCTGCATACAGAGTAAAAGGCAAAAAATTAATGGCAATGTTTCAGCACAAACAAAAAACTACCGCATCTTAGAGACAATGTACGGAAAAGAAAAACTCTTCTTCACCTGAACAATGTCAGTTTTGTTCTTGCATCCTCTGCACTCGAAAGAATTCTTCTTGAGATTTGCAATGGCAATCAAACCGCATTTCTCACAAACATGCACTCTATATGCATCACTTTGATCAAACAATCTCTCCTTTAAGAAGTGAGCAGCACCATGGGCAATCATACAATCTCGTTCCATTTCTCCAAATCGGAGACCTCCATCACGGGAGCGCCCTTCGGCAGGCTGCCTTGTGAGGATCTGCACAGGACCTCTTCCACGTGAATGTATCTTGTCATCAACCATGTGCTTCAGTCTTTGGTAATAAGTAGGGCCAAGGAAGATCATGGCTGTAAGACGCCGACCTGTATGACCATTATACATGGTCTCAAAACCACGCATTTGATAGCCACATTTGTGGAGAGCTTTGCTGATATTATCCACCTGTACAATAGTAACACCAAATTATAAAACTTTCAAGTTCAACGTAAACTGAACCAAGTCATAACAGTCTTTAACTAGTAAAGGGAAACAGATATGGAACAGTAAAAGGAGATAAGAACTGCAGTTTTTTGTTCACTTTTGGATAATAAATAGTAAAACACATTGAAACCAATGCTGAGGTAATACATCCCATGCATCCAAGGTCACACAATTCTCAGTCTCTGCTCTAAACGACTCAGTGGCAATCAACAAGTGACAAATCCTCCATCCTACCCCTTACCTAAGACTCGAAATAAATTGCAAAAGGCACAGAGGACAGAATAATAATGCCACTTGATTCATAAAGCGGAATTCAATAACTCCCATATTAACGACATTATGCTTATGTTTACAGCAAAGGAAAAACTTGTTAAGTGAGTTATTTGGCTGAACCTCTTGTTAAATATGTATATTTGCATCCGCATTGATTAGTTCAAGAGAACAGCTTTTTTGGTAAGTAACAAACAAAGTACTGCATAGCTAGAGCACAGATTGACCGTCTAGATGTAGCTGACATAAGCAAGCAACTCAAGCTTTCAAATTTGTGGGAAGAAGTCTGATAAAGAGTGTTACTTACAGTAACGTCTGTAAAAGGAGTAGCATCTCCTTCTTTTCCCATGTGAGCAGCAACCTTTCCCATGATACACTCAATAAGCTGGCCAATCGTCATTCGAGAAGGAATAGCATGTGGATTGACAATAATATCAGGGGTGATGCCTTCCATAGTCCATGGCATATCTTCTTGAGTATAAGTCATACCAACAGTCCCCTTTTGACCATGTCTACTACTGAACTTGTCACCAATCTGTGGTATCCGAACAGATCTCACTCTTACTTTCACAAATCTCAACCCGTCAGCATTTGTTGTCAGCAGAACCTACAAAGCAAGCAATATTCACAATGGTCAAACACTATGATAGAACATTTAACTATTAGGTTACTAAGATGCTCCAACTTAAATTGCAGATATAATTTTTCTCTCCCCATTCAGGATTCAACTCTAAAAAGGGCCAACCCCGAGTACCCATTCAGGTTACTAAGATGCTCCCCATTTAGGTTACTAAGATGCTCCAACTTAAATTGCAGATATAATTTTTCTCTCCCCATTCAGGATTCAACTCTAAAAAGGGCCAACCCCGAGTACCCATTCAGGATTCAACTATAATATATAATTAACCAACCCCTGGACCACTCCTACACTTGTCAAACTTTCATAATATAGACACAATTTGAGATAGATAGAAGTAATGACTACAGTAAAACTTACCTGATCAACAATTCCTGTTTCACTATGCCGTAAGCTGATACTGTGATCACGTCTTGTATAGCGCGCAGATTGTCCCTGTGCATCATCCTGGGAAAGTGGGGTGGTCTTTCCAATGATAACATCCTCACCCGACACTCTAGTACCCTATTGCATAGTAACAAATTTTCTAGTCCATCATATAAACATCATTTTTGGGACAATCAGAATAGGATATTATCATAGCACAGACTTAAATATACTCACAGGTGGTGCAAGACCGTCGTCATCTAGCTTATCATAAGAGCCATGCCTCATGCCCTGAAAAATGGAACTTGGTTTATGTCCAAGATACAGCCAAGAGACAAATAACATACAATGGTGGAACCTAAATCCTCACCATGGTATTAGCTCTATCAGGACGACCAAAATCTTCTTTGACAAGAGTTCCCATCTTCTTCTCCTCATCCCTTTCAAAAGTTTAAATCTAAAATCTCAGAAAAACCACCAAGGACATGCAAAACAAGAAGAAATAAATATTTCATCGCCATACACACCTATATGAACGGAAAAACAGAGACCGGAAGAATCCACGGTCAATTGATGATTGGTTCATGATAACAGAATCTTCTTGGTTATACCCAGAATAACAAGCAATGGCCACTATGGCATTCTGTGAACGGGATAAAAAATGTAAGATCATGAAACTATTGGAAGTAACAAGAAAATGATAAATATGAAGCAAAATTTACAATTCCAGCTGGGAGTTGCCGGAAGTGGAGATGTTCCATTGCTCTTGTAGTGACCAGTGGCTTTTGAGGATAATATAGTACATAAGCCAATGTATCCTAAGTGATGGAGAAAACAAATCATCAGTTAATATAGGAAATAATATAGAGCAGAAGGAGCAAATGCACATGATTACATACATACATACATACCACCAAAGCCTTATCCCACCAAATGCACATGATTAATCACAAAAAAAAAAGACTAAAAGCTTACCATTCGAAACTGGTAATTAGTTACATATATCCCCATTGCTTGTTTTCCCATTGCTGACTGATATGTGTTACGTGGGGACTGTTGCATCAAATATAGGTTAGTAATATGAAGCACAAACATCAATTTTGATTAGAATAAGGAAACCAGAGTAACACACCTGATTGTGATCAGGAAACGGTATGATAGAAGCACATACACCCAAAATGAGTGACGGATGGATTTCACAATGAGTATAGTATTCAGAATAAGCTTCTTCTGGATTTATCCTTGCTTGTACAAGATCCTGTTACATTATTAACAAACAATTTCTTTAATGTTTCATAGTCTCTTATTGGTATATAAAGAGTAAATGCTTTTCATATTCAGAATTGCTTTACACACATTAATGGTCATGGAAATCATAGTAGTCTCTTCTTCTTCAGTGTCAATATATTCTATAAACCCCTTGGAGACGAGATCATACCATCCACCATCATCTGGCGATTCCTGAAAAGTAAAATAACCAGTGAGATAATCACAAAACACAATCTCAGCTTAGATAAATTACAGTTCCTACTAGCTCACCCTCTGTTGTAGAGCATGAATATCCTTTTTCTTTATGAGAAGCCTTTGTTTATCCACAATGAATAACGGACGACTACAGCGGCCATAATCTGTATATATACGCAACTCTTTAAGGCGGATATCTCTAACAACTCCAACTTCAGTGTTAACATCAACCTACAAATGTGAGCCATAAGCATCCAATCAAAAAATTATCACTATAATATATGATGAATTAATTGAAAAAAAAAATAAAACAATAATATCTATACATTCAGTAAAAGGGTTACCAACGAAGCAACTATTTGACAACTCAAAACAAATAAACAATTACATCATCCAGCATATCCAATTTCAAGACCAACACCTTGCAATTAAAACAGCACAACCATTCTTATTCAATTATATGATAATTATAAAAAAAACATATATAAAGTGAGTCCAGTAATGGTTTCGTCAAGTGTTTCAGTAAAACCTATTATATTGAGTATTTTGTTTATGCAATAGATATACACATAATTTATATAACTTTTTTAACCTACATTTCATTTTTTTTCCTTTTGAATATTACAATTCAAATTTTGAAAATTAGCCCTTTACTTCATGATTTACATCATGGTTTGATAAATAGTAACTATGGTAGAGCAAAGCACTAGTTAGGCTTGAATCCCCTTTTTTGTAACAAAATCCCACTAAATTAGCATTTGATAATGTGAGGTTCTAATCATGTGGCAGCTTAACTACTACATTGACCCAACTAATCTGGTTTTACTGGTTGAGTCAAAACTGACCATTTGGGGGCAGTTTCTGACCATTCATTATCACCATAAGTTAAAAATAATACCAACTGGGACCATGAACAGTACATCTAGTCAAACCATCCAGTCCAGTTCAGGTATGACGTTGGATAGATCAAAATAAACAGACTCCAAACCACCAAAGCTACTTCTGACACAAACAGAATCTTGATATTTCAATATAGCCACCACGTCCAACCTTGTTGGCAATAAAAAAGTAAAAACCGGATCCTCAAAGAAAAAGTTAATAATGCTGCTTCTTCCAGAGTTTGGTTCTAATATCTTTCTTCAAATTCAGTCCTCCTTAATATTAATCTTGTTAATTTGTAAAATAATTCTAGTATTCTACTGTGCTAGATAAAAGCTTCCAAATGATTTCAGGAAGTATATCAAGATACAACATCTAAGGGTAGGGGCTGGAAAGGAAGAAATATAGCATTCATGCCAGTAGATACCAGTGAATAACAAGAACAAGTAAAGGAGGGCATGACCCACATCACTTCAGCCATCTTACAAGACAAAACAGTTTTTATGCTTTCAAACTAAACCAAACTAAGAAACAAACACTTACCCGTCGTCTCAGCTTTCTAAGCGTTCTAACCAACATTTCAGGATCACGATGTATACCCATCCAGCAACCATTGACAAAAATTTTAGTAGCTTGGGGAATAACTGCAGGAGAAATTTCCTACACAAGAATTGCATATGATATAACATTCAAACATGGACATAGAGAGAACCAACTACAGCTGAAGGACAACAGTATGCACCTCAAAATTCTCTGTGCCCCATTCTTCCAAAAACTCTAGAATAGGATATGCTGCTGAACCAACTGTAATGTAAACCATCAACGCAAGATTCTTCACCAGTCCACAGGCCTATATGATAGCCAAGTCAGACCAATAAAAACGGAAAAGAAAAAAGAGGCTCCTCATAACAAGTAGTAATTTAGGAATATACTGAGTGCAAAGTACTCACTTGTCCTTCAGGTGTTTCTGCTGGACACATCATTCCCCATTGTGAATTGTGCAATTGCCTTGGCTTGGCCAATTTCCCTGAAAACAATAAGGAGAGCAGGTGAGAAGTTACAAATAGACCCAAAGTTTTCATGTTATAAAATACAACAATGCTTAATTTGTCAATTGAAAGAAAATATCCTGAAATTGTACAACTATTGCATTAATGACATTATTTTATGAATGTGATTGTTGAGCTTCCTATAATTAAAGTGTGCCGTTGAAGAGCTTTGGCACAATAGATTTTTTACTACAATAGTTAAGTGTACTATCGTAGAGCTAGACCACATTTCACTGAATATCTGGCCTAGGTAAAAGGAATTTCGGCGTGTGAATCAGTTAGGACAGAAACTCGCTTTGGAGAGGACTGAGATTTGCATCTTACAAGAAGGGAATAAAATGGCTGAGCTGCAAAGAGGTTTCTAAAAGAAGCTTCAGCTAGGACGTTGCTGGTTCCTCAAACTTCCAGGCTGATATTATCTTTTCACTAAAGTATATGCTTACTTTCTGCTATTTTCATCTACTTCTATCAGTGAGTTCTGGTTTGTGACGCTAAATTATAAGGCATTTGCTAGTTACTAAACATCCATGATCCAAGTAATTTTACCTTCACGCCCTATGGGAGAATTAAGTCTCCGCAAGTGAGACAAAGTGGATGCATAAGTTAAGCGATTCAACACCTGAAGTGGAAGACAGAAACGTAAGCACTATTCCTTCTTTAAAAGAGAAGGAGGCTCTTGAATAATAAAGTTAATGAATAATTAATAATCCCATAAAAAAATGAATAATTAATAATCGAACCTGTGACACTCCAGCTCTTGTACCCGCAGCATTTGCTTGGCCCCAATTACCAGTAGCAAGTGAGTATTTAAGACCACTGGTAATGGTTTTTGCTTTGATAGCAAATTGCAGATTAACATCTTTCCCATTATCAACACACTGCAGTATTAACAAACTAGAACGGCTGATACATTGGGACAGTAGTAATAAGAAAACAGAAATACACTAAAGCTGCTCAAACATACCTTCTGTACGTAACCTCTGACATCTCTAGTTAGCTTTCTGAATAGCTGCATTACAAAATGGAGTAACAGAAATTTTTTTTAAAAAAAAGCAAGAAATAGCGTATATTAGGAAGTAGGAACAAAACGGAAAAATTCAGAACTTGAATTTAGTTACTAGAAACAAACCATTCTAAAGAGACCACCAAGTAAAGGACCAGCCAGGTCCAGCCTCTTGTTACCATAATGATCCCGATCATCTTCAGCCCTCCGACCAAGTGCACACAGAAGAAGACGGTGAATTATATATCTGTACGAAAATGATGAGTATGATAAGTCCTTTTTTATTAAAACTGAAACTGAAACCTTAGTAGGAAAGACTTACCCAAAATAGTAAGCTTTCTTTGTTTCACAAAATTCTCCAACACCAACATGAGGAAGCATCTCCTTTTGAAGAATCTCCTTAGCATACCTGCAGATCATGATATGAAAGATAAGTAACTCTTCATCAACAAAGGGTGCCAACAACTTTTCTCCGGATTCAGTAAGAATACTACTCACTTGATTCTCTTTTCCTTAGTTACACCTACAGTTGATCCTCTTTTCCCAATGTAGTCAAGAGCAACCTGGAGTAAGATAAGATTATCAATGAAAAGGAATTTTCCCCAATAGCAAGCAGCTTCAAGTCCTTCAACAATAAAGGTCAAAGAAATAAATGGAATAATAACAGGAAAATCATGTATCAGATATTAAAATCTTACAGAAATAATAATATCACTTAAATTGAATCATCTGGAAAGTACCAGTCAACAATAAAACAAGATAAGGACAAAATACAAAAGCGGAAGAAAGTAAGATCTGATCATCCGACCAAATCAAGGAATGAAGGTTAAGGAACCCATTAAGCTACCTTAGGGAAAAAAAGAAAAGGGGAAGCATGGATTATGCAGACCAAGAAGAGGGGAAACGGTCAAACTAGATGAATTAGGTAATCATATTATTCTAAAATAAGAAATCAGCACTTTGGAAGTAAACAAAAATTGATAATAATGACAGCAGAATCCCACCTGTTGATTTTGAATTACAAATGCTTCTTCCAGGGAAGGACGAAGTAACTCCATCATTTGAGTGTCAGAGAAGTCATAGCATATATGTTCAAGTATGTCTTTGTCAGCAACAAAGCCCAATGCCCGGAACACTATAATTATAGGAATTTCAGTTCGAATGTATGGAAGTGTAGCACGAATATATTGTCCAGAAGAACCCTGAAGCAGTAAAAGGCAGAAAGTTAGACACCGCTAACAGCGAATCTAGCCATTAGCAAGAATGTTAATTATAACATTCTTGTCCTGAAAAGCATCTTTAATTCACATTACCCCTTTGGAACTAGCTCGAGAGAGCATCCGCACAAACATAGTACTGGGAGGCCTATTCTGGGACTCTGCCATGGACCGAACTTCAGCCACATAGGCATACTTGTTAGGCTGCCTCTTCTTAAACACATACACATGATTGGTGCTCATCTTCTCCTGAGCAATCAAAACCTTTTCACTTCCATTTATAATGAAATAGCCACCTTGATCATATGGGCACTCGCCCAGCTCAGTCAAATCCTTCTCTGAATTCTGATATAATGTGCAATAACTTGACCGAAGCATTATAGGAACCTAATAAACACAAGAGGAAACAAGAATCAAGTAGATGAGCAGTCAATCCTAAAATGAATTACACCATCTAAGACTAAACCTTATAAGTGACGCACCTTTCCTATGAAAACTTTGGTAAAATCCTGAGTCTCAGTGACTTCCTCACCATCATGCCCCTTTTTTATAACCCTCTTAGTGACATCCACATACAAAGGAGCTGAATATGTAAGATTCCTCAACCTAGCTGCCTTCGGAAACAAGGTTGCAGTCTCTCCATCAGACTCGGTCATCATGGGCTTACTCAAGTAAATCTGACCAAAACTAATCTTATAGATAGTCTGCAAAGAAAACCCAAAATCATCAAGCATACACCAAAACAACCAATTTTAGTGGTAAGAAATCCCAAACAGAAGTTAAATAAACAAATAGGGCAAGGGAATTTTTTCCCTCGTAGAAACAGCACCTCGGCAAAATCAGACTGGTGACCTGGATTGTGCTGAGACTCGGGTCGGATTTCAATGTCAGCAGACTCGTCGACGATTTCTTGCATAGTATTCTGAATGAACTCGTCGAAGGAATCGAGCTGCTGACGCACCAAACCCTTCTCTTCGAAGTAAGCAGAGATCACGGCCCATGCGTCTTCCTGGGTAATCTCCTCTTCGTCGTCGTCTTCTTCTTCGATCAATTGTTGATCGTACTCAAGGTCATCTTCCATGATTTTTCTTTCAAAATGTCAAATTACAAGTCTGTTTCGATTCCTTTCTCGGTTAATTTTAACTTGGTTGTGGATTTCTGAGTTCGTCTTTCTCTTCTGTGTGCTTGGATTACGAGACAGAGTGAAACCCTTTTGAAAACAAAAAGGGCGTTATGTCTAAAATGAGTAAATGACTGAATAGAGTGATATGAAACCCTTTATATATGAAAATGTATGTAAAACCCTCTTAACTCTCAAGACTGAGGTCGGTAATGAAGTTCATGATAAACATAAACTTAAAATAATAATTAAAAGGAAAAAGAAAATTAAAAGACAATTCTGTTATTGAAAAATAATTTCTGAATTTTAAAAATAAAAATTTTAAAAGCATTTAGAATAAATGAAAGTTCAAGCAAAAAAGATTGAGATAGCAATTAGACTTAAAATATAGAATTCTCTTAGTTATTCTTATTAAATTCGAGTCAGTGTGATAAAAATTATTATAAAATTTTTTTAAAGTGACCTATCATAGAAAAAAGATATTTATTTGTATGAGTTGCGATATTTATTGTTTATAGTAATTAGTAATTTTTTGAAGCAAGTCATTTATTTAAAGGATAACGATCAACTCCAATAAGTATTAGGTGTAGTGGTTGGCGAACTACACCCTAGGTGAGAGGATCCAGGTTCGATCCCTAGAGTCGATCGACTATATCCAAATATAAAACTTAAAAACATAGAACTCTCTTATTTATTAAAATTTCTTGAAGTGACACGTCATAGAAAGAAGATATTTATTTATATGAATTACTGTATCTATTGTTTATAGTAATTATTAATTTTTTTTATGCAAGTCGTTTATTTAAAGGATAATGATCGACTATATCTAAATATAAAATTTTAAAACACAAAACTCTCTTAGTTATTCCTACTAAATTCGAGTCTCTTATATTAAGGTGTGATGAAAATTACTATAAAAGTTTTTTGAAGTGACACGTCATAGAAAGAAGATATTTATTTGTATGAATTACAATATTTATTGTTTATAGTAATTATTAATTCTTTTAATGCAAGTTGTTTATTTAAATGATAACAATCGACTATATCCAAATATAAAATTTAAAAACATAGAACTCTCTTAGTTATTTCTACTAAATTCGAGTCTCTTATATTAAGGTGTGATGAAAATTATGATAAAAATTTCTTGAAGTGACACGTCATAGAAAGAAGATATTTATTTGTATGAATTACTCTATTTATTGTTTATAGTAATTATTAATTACTTTGATGCAAGTCGTTTATTTAAAGGATAACGATCGACTATATCCAAATATAAAATTTAAAAAGATAGAACTCTCTTATTTATTTCTACTAAATTCGAGTCTCTTATATTAAGGTGTGATGAAAATTATGATAAATTTTTTTTGAAGTGACAAGTCATAGAAAAAAGATATTTATTTGTATGAATTACGATATTTATTGTTTATAGTAATTATTAATTCTTTTGACGCAAGTTGTTTATTTAAAGGATAACGATCGAGTATATCCAAATATAAAATTTAAAAACATAGAACTCTTTTAGTTATTCCTACTAAATTCGAATCTCTTATATTAAGGTGTGATGAAAATTATGATAAAAATTTCTTGAAGTGACACGTCATAGAAAGAAGATATTTATTTGTATGAATTATTGTATTTATTGTTTATAGTAATTATTAATTTTTTTTTATGCAAGTCGTTTATTTAAAGGATAACGATCGATTATATTTAAATATAAAATTTAAAAACATAAAACTTTCTTAGTTATTTCTACTAAATCCGAGTCTCTTATATTAAGAGGTGATGAAAATTATGATAAAATTTTTTAGAAGTGACACGTCATACAAAGAAGATATTTATTTGTATGAATTACGATATTTATTGTTTATAGTAATTATTAATTCTTTTGATGCAAATCGTTTAATTAAAGGATAACGATTGACTATATCTAAAGATAAAATTTAAAAACATAGAACTCTTATAGTTATTCCTACTAAATTTGAGTCTCTTATATTAAAGTGTGATGAAAATTATTATGAAAATTTCTCTTTCATTTTGGCCAATATTATGAAAATTTCTTGAAATGACATGTCTTAGAAGGAAAATATTTAATTATATGAATTACGATATTTATTATTTATAGTAATTATTAATTCTTTTAATGAAAGTCATTTATTTAAAGGTTAACGGTCGATTATATCTAAATATAAAATTTAAATTTTTATTATTTACTTAAGAGATCAAGTAAAAATATCACTAGACCATATCGTATAGACGAATAAAGCTTCTATTTGTTTATGCAGTTTTTCGACCTCATACCAATGGAATTTTATATTTTTCTTTTTCAAGTTTCATGTACTCAATTGTATAAAATAATGAGTAAATCAACAACTTCCTCACTAAATTTTCATATCCATTTAATTTTAATTTCTAAAAATTAATAAGTATGCTATTTAGTTTTCAAAAATAATAACCTGACATACTAATGCATTAATCAAGTTTGTCCTATAATACTAAACTGTGCAGAAGACTATAACTTGTATCATGTCTGCTACTTACAAAGATTATCAAAAGATGAAAATATGCATCAAGCAAACCACTCCCATTATTATTACAAATTATTATTACACACTTGACAACTCAAGTAAAAAGAAAAGAAAAGAAAAGTTATACCATTACACGGATAAACAGGGAAAACCCATGACATTACCAAAAAAAAAAAAAGCAAATTTGGAGATAGGTGTTTCAACATCCATACATTTGATATTTCACAGCTATGTGGAGCCATTAATCTTACACATAGGATGAGAATATATGGCTTGGGAAGCTTGATGGATGGTTAGTTAAAAGTTATAGCATTTATTTTGCAGTTGAACAAACTGGCAATCTATTCCTTTATCTGAAAATGCCTCTACAAGCTTGGGTAAGAGCTTAGAAAGCATGATTTTAAATCCTCTTGAAGTCCCCTTTTGAGTTTCATGCTCATCTTTTTGAGATCCAAAAGCACATCCAATAGGAGCTCCTTCAAGATTTGCTATACAAGAAAGAAGAAAATGTTGGGAATGCCGGGTAAAGTGCTCTTCCACAAGCGTTTCAAAATGCTGCAAAAGGCAAAAGGCAACAAAGGCATCATCATCCATTTAAAAGTTTGTAATTGACTCTTTATAGGTTTAAAATATTTCAACAAATTAATAATTTGGTACTTCAAAGATAATGAATTTGTCAATTTCATTGTCTAAAGATAAAAATTACAAAATATAATCCACTAAAAAATGTAATTAGGGTCAATTCAGTATTACGCGAAATACTAACTCATATTTAACACCAAATATGATTTTCTAATGACAACATGTTGAGTGTCATGTCAATTAAAATTAGAACTACATTAGGTTTATCACCAAAAACCAAATAAATTGTAATTACACCTTTGAAAGACTATTTTATAATTTTACCTCTCAAAGGTTAAATTAAGTTTTATCATCTTTTGAAGACTAAATCATTAATTTACTCAAAATATTTGTATGTTGACCTTGTCTTTTTGAGG
Source organism: Chamaecrista fasciculata (assembly GCA_003254925.1). Classification (NCBI taxonomy): domain Eukaryota; kingdom Viridiplantae; phylum Streptophyta; class Magnoliopsida; order Fabales; family Fabaceae; genus Chamaecrista; species Chamaecrista fasciculata. Next base: position 419,906 of record QANZ01007536.1, read on the forward strand.
ACTAAATCATTAAATTCTGTTGATGATGTCTATCATATCATTCATATGTCATCTTGACATTCTAAATATGCCTGACTTATGTCACTTGACCTTACATGTTATATTACACATTACTACATGAGTGGAAAATAACAAAGTTGGCCAAGCTATCAAAATTTAAAACCACGAGTTACACAACACCAAAAGTTTAATCATGGCCACCAAGTATTTTTAAAAAAATATATATCCCCATGACAAAAAAAAAAATGATCAAAACTGTATGATATTTTCATCCAAGTAATGTTCTGGAATTGTCCAGTGTCTTTTTTCCTTTTGTTTTGATTATAAATGTGGACTCATTTTCTGGCATGTTGTGCATGAAATATTATTACTGTAACAATGAAAGAAATTCAAAGTAGTGATTATCTTACCTTTGGTGGCCTTCTTAATATATACAACATTGATTTGCAGGTTTCAAGGAAAGCATTCTCATTGTAGCTCACTGAATTTTTCTCCCCTTCAGCTTTGCCTATTTGTTGGTCATATCCAGCCTCATTGAAATAAGGCTTCTCATTAAGGACAAGGGCCTGCAGAGATAAAAGGACTTGAAGAATTGTGGAGGTCCCAGGATTCCATACTTCACTGCCTGTACCACTCCACGTATTTAGGAGACTCAGGCATACTTTTCCCGTTTCATATAAATTCGGATTTAATCGCAGCCCACCAGAATTGTAGTGCACCATCTGTATGAGATTTCATAGACCATTGTCAAGGAAGTATCAAGCGAAAAACTTAAGTTGTTGAATAAAGACACGTGGATATTTTTGTTACAATCTCTAACATCTCACAGAAATTTGGAGTTAAAGAGAAGACAAAATACAAGCTAACTACATAATGTACTAGAACTTCAAATAAAAGAACTAGGTCAGTAAAAATCAAAATCCAGGCCACTTCGGTCATAGGGGTTTTGATAAAATGCCTTTGTCAAGAACCACTTTAAATCAAGTTTAAACTAGTCAATGAAGACTGACTAATTAACAGTTTTATAATAATCTCAAACAATCATGAAGGAAGTTGGGAAGTTTGTTTAGGGAGAAACACGAAGCTTATAAGCTGCTTTTCAGTGAGCTGTTACAAAATAAACTGAAATAGTTTTTGCATCTATGGACTAAACTTGGGTGGGCATTTAAATGACAGGGAGGACCCAGCAAAAGAAGGGCTCAGAATTCAAAATAGAAAAGATTCTATCATGAAATAGAAACGAGCAGATTTGCTAAGGCCGAAATGAGGCAACGAGGGTTCAGTTCATTTGGTTTCTACTTTCTAGTACTCAGTCTCAGAATATGGAGAATAAACAACATTTATCTAATATGCTATCAGAAGAGAGAAGTGAGGGTGGGGGGAGAGACGCTGACGGTGGCGCAGGTGGCGCAGGTGGCGGCAGAGTTGGAGGAAGGGGAAGAAGAAGAGAAAGAAGAAGATGAGCCGTGTGGGTAAATGGGTGTGTTTTTTTCTTTTTGGTGCAAAGTTGATTAAAGTCCAAAATTTTCTTCTTTCTTACATTTTGGTCTTATTACCTAGGACTTCGGCCTAATAATATATTAGGGAGTCAAACGCATAAAAATTAATAGTTAGGGTCCTAAACTAGTATTTTAACCAAGATTTCTGTCAAATTTTGGACGGCGGGACCCTTTTTGTTAACGGAGCAAACCACAGGGCCCTTCTTTGACACTTTTTAAACCACATCGATCCTTTCTATAAATGGGCCAAACCACATGGACCTTTTGTGTAATACTGTAATTTATCCAAAAAAAAAAAAGTATTTTAAGCAAGCAACGTAAAGATATATTTAAAGCTTACTGGTGGTTCATTGGGGTATGCTGGAGGGAAACAAATATCAAAGAAGAACAGCCCGTCATGATAAGGAGTCCCAGGTGCACCAACAATGGCTGCTCTCAGGAGATCCATTCTTTCTTCAAATCCACGGACAAAGATAGTTTCTGTTTGGATCAACAAAAAATAACATAAGAAGCGCATCTGCTAAAAACTTTATTAAGTAAATAAACCTGAGGATTTACTTAGCATTACAAGATCCCTCTTCTCAGGCTAATGACTATGAAATCACACTACTTGCAACTAAATCAATGGATTCCCACTTCCTAAAGATGAAATTTATTATTATTACTTTTGGTTTATCATTAAACCAACTACTAAATTTCTATCAATTTGTAAACTTGTAATCTATTCATTTTAAGGCTCCTGAGAATCAAAACTTTGACTTCTGTTTAATCTTCTCTGTTTTACTTTTTGTGATTTGGACCTTCTATGAATACAGATGAAAACTGTGAAAACAATACATTGCAGACTTACTAAGTGAATTTTTTCATTCAATTATTCTTTCCTGATTAAAATGGCCAAAAGAATCAAAAGTGATATCAAATTCGATCCATGTAGTAAAAGATCTGGGACTGCTGTTATTCAAATGTAATTTCCTAATCTGATTGTCTGAGTATTTAAATCATATGAAACCAAAAAAATTGCATGGCGTAGGAAACAAGGTTCAAAAACCAAATAAGATAAAGTGCACACCAGGAAGATTTCTCTCCAATATGCTCCATTCTTGTTGAACCTTTTTCAACCAACTCCTTTTTACCTACAGAGAAAGAATAGGAAGATTAAACCCAAGTGTTTCCAAATTATGTATCATGTGAATTGATGATGTTTCAATGTCCTACTTGAGCTAATGCCAACCCTTTTCCCTCATCAAAAAATTGGTGGTCTGAGCAATTACATAATACATCAAACTGCTTAAACTGATCCGAACCCTTGATATCTATTGAAGATGGGAAATCTGAGTTCTTCTCATGAATCATAACAACTTCTTCATCAGAAATTCTGTTTTCAGTAGAATGCAACTCATTCATTGAATGTAATTCAGTGCAGGGGTGACAAGTTTCTGAAATTTCTTTCCGATCCTGAAACCTGGATTCATTCCCCTCTTCAGATGTAGAGACTAAGGAAAATGCTCCGGAAAGTGATGCTACACCAAGTGTTTGGAATACACTGGCCTTAACGCTTGACAAAAGTTCAATGGCAGCTTGAGGAAGGGAAAAGGAACTACACTCCTCGGGAGGCATTTTGCCATTCTCTCTACTACCACCATCTAAGAAGCCCTGGTCAAAAAAGTCATGTTCAACTTATGATTAGATTATTGCATTTTCTAAATTCCTAGTCAACAAGTAAACTGACAATGCAATAATCAGTTCCTATAATTACTGAAAGTCAATATTGACCATAGTTTTAGAGTCAAGTTTGAAAGGTTATCCTATTCATTTAACTACCACTTTTTTCACCAAAACTTCCAGAAGACTTCTGTATATTAATGATTCCAACCAGATAATTCACACAAAAGTCTTCTGATCTTAATATTTTATCTTTTGATCATTTGAGTGCAAATAAAATAGCAACACGCAGATAAGAGACAAGCCTTACCTTTCCCCTCTCGTCAGAAGATAGATTTTCATGGTCATTTCTCTCTTGAGTTAACTCATTGCCATTTGCTTCATGAGGAACAGGGGTTGCAGTTGAACATTCATGTTTATCAACCTGGAAAATTTCATAGGGTGCAACCTATAGGGAAAATTCATACTTTCAAATTACTTTTAGTAAGAAAATCTACGAAATAACCTAGAAAATAGAACTAAAATCACAGAATTTTCTACATGGCTGATTCTACTGCATTAAGTCTTCAAAGGAAACACACATTTGATGCAGAACAAAATAGGGAAAGAAAGAGGTGCTTGCTCTGACTATGGTTGTGTACTTTGCATTGTGTGTGGTTGTGCACAGTGAGGGAAGAAGGATGGCATACCATTGTGAACAGGAGACCTTGCTGAAGTTAAAGTTCTCTTATACCACTAGACACGGGCAGAAAGAAAATAGGAAAAAAAGATAAACAAAGGGAGACAAAATCTTATAATTTTTTCAATGGTAAAAGACTGTAGTCCCCAGAAGATAACCATGATCAAAAGACAAGACATAGTTACGATAGTGACATCAGAAAGTAACAAGATAGCAAATAAAATAATAAGGTGTAAAATAGTTGAGAAGCAAATCTCAAAGACTTCCTATTCTTATGCCCATATCTTTTTTACTTTTCTTAGAAAAATAAGCATTAAGATGTCTATCAGAGAGCATGATAGTTGAATAAATCTGTTGCAAATGCCAATGCAGTTTTAGCAGTTTTAAGTTATTTGACAATACAAGGAGAGTAGTTCAGTTTTTCTATAAATAGAGGCCTTTATCATACTAGGATAGTAGAAAAAAATCAGCCTAAACCCTAGCGTTTGAAATAGTTAAGTACATATAAAAAAAATATATATATAGATGTCTCACATTGGTTGTTGAACCTGTAGCCCAACTGACCTCCACACAACCATCTCTGAAACCAGTAACATTGCCAACACAGGACAGGCAAAAGTTATCATGCAACTGTTCAAGAGAATTAATGTGGTTCCTGTCTCTTGGAGCCACCTCCACATTTGAGTCAATTACTGACTTTGCATAATTCTTATCAGCTTGGTAGCCAAGATGTATTTGAGCCGTCTTGAACACAATATCACCAAAACAAAAGGTGTAGTCTGGATGCTCAACAAGTTCGTAGGAACTAACAATTTCTTCCATCCTGTCTCCAGCCACATTTTCTGGCTTCGATATGGAAACAGTTTTCCACTGCACCTTGACAGTATGCTCCTTTGCATCCACACATTGGACAACACCCCATCTTTGACTGCTAGGCTTAAGAGGATCATCAGAAGCACATTTTTCCAGCACAAACTGATGAGGCCAAAATTCATGAGTGTTGATAACATTTACTGGAAGTAAAGTTTGTGGGTCCAATCCCAAAGAATGTTCACCATTCTGCCACAAAATATCAACTTTGGTATTTAATTTCCCAATTATAAACAATTCCCTGATATTAGAGTTAAGGTTTCCTATCTTAAATGTCCTTGCCATCTGACACTCTTTAACAAGATCACCAGTGGATGCATCTTGAAAAATGGGATCCATCTGTTCCTCTAGGTCTGCAACTGGAAGCATGCACCAGTCACCAAGCTGCCAATGGGCATGCGAAAAACATGACAACAATGTCAAGCTTTTGCAATCTTGCCAGCATGGAGGAGCAGCCAAATCAAAACCTGAACCAACTGGAACAGCAGCAAGCCATTTAACATATATTAAGCCTGCTTCCACAGCACAAACAGTTCCTTCATCTTGATTGTCTTTCCAGGTGCCACATAACCATCGAGCTGCTTTAGAAGGAGTGGAGGATTTAACCTTCACTCTCTGCCCTGGATAGTATGGATACTGTGGATCTTCAAGTACATTATGAGTCAGAGGTAAAATCTTCTCCTTTTCAAGAGCAATGATCTCACATGTAGCTCCATCGTCAAACAGAACAGTAATTTTATCAATCACCCTTTGAACCAGACCAAGCCATGGCCCCTTAATCACATAATCACCTTCTGAAAAGGAGCGGATCTTCAGAATGTCCTTGGAATTTACATTTTTTAGTACTTTTCCTTCAACATTTTCCAAATCTACGAACACATGAATGTTTGTCACCTTGCCCATCTGTCCATATTGGTCTGACAAGCTGTAGACCACATCCCCATGAAAAAGAGATCTTTCAAATGAGAGAAAATCATCTATTTTACCTATGCTATCCTCTATGTGTGACAATATATTCTGAGCTTGCCCACCAAATAAAAAATCAATTTCTTCTTGATCCTCGCAGCTGCTACTGTCACTAAAGTTCTCCCAGTCTGAATCAACAGTGAGCATGTCCATCAATTAGATGCCTGTCATAATACATACATGGTAATATCAATACAAAGAGAAAAAAAGACATACCACCACAATATGAAACAAAAGAGTTATTAGTCCATAAACAAATATCCTCATGAAACTCAAATAAATAGATTTCACAAAAGAAAGTCCCTAACATGTTAATCAGATGAAGATTTCCCACCCCTTAAAATTTTTTCTTTGAATGGAGTATGCAGAAAAGAAGAATATTGTAGATCACCATAATTAGGGAAATCTTCCACATTATGTACTCAGTTTTGACAACAAAATTTAACATATCAAGAAGGGAACAAAAACAATATATAGGGATACAAGAAGACTCTTACCTTATAAAACAAACAAAAGTATTAAACCACAGTGCTGGTCTGTGTTGCCGTCCACAATAGATATACTCATATGATTGCAAAGGATAATTGTTCTGATTGATACTGATTTTGTTAGTGTCACAAACTGTAAGTAAGTATCTCCAAAGATAATCTTAACCACTTATACTGGAGATCTATTGCCAAAGAAGATTTGCCTAGAAGAACTAACTGAGGAATCCGAATGCCAAAGGAGATTTGCCCTATTTGGACTGTAAATCTCACGGGAAGAAACTCCTGAGCAATGTTTCCAATACCAGAAGAACCAAGTTGTTACAAGTATCAGAATTTTTTTTTTTTGTATTTTCGAAAGAAAATTTTCTAGATATTTGAGGAAGCAGTGCAAGAAAACCAAAAGGATCCCAAGGAGATTTCGCACAGAGGACGGTTGGAATTACTTTTTAACAGTAATATTTTAACAGAAGATGATAAAGTTCTATATATGAAACATCTGGTAACTTTTGCCAAAGAAGATTTGCCCAGGACAGCTGAATCATCAGATACAGATAATTCTGGAAATGAAAGAGAATCTCCTCTTTAATGGAAGCTGTAGTGCCAAAGGGGATTTGCTTCACAATGAAGCCAGAAAGTGTCTGCTTGATTAATATCTACAAGAAAAAAAAACTGCAGTGAGATCAGGAATGTTTGTAGCCATTCAATAGAATTAAAACATTCAACACTGGACTTACCTGAGACAACTTTATTGGTAGGTAATTATCAGATATATACATATTGATTAGAAAAAGTATAGATTATAAAACTTATAATAAGCATATACTCACATAATTAAAGATAAAAATGCACCAAACACAACAGTAACTTTGCGAGGAAGTCAATAATTTCACACAAACATAGGTTTTCGACGCATCAAAATTCCTGAGGATTCATGTGAATTAAACAATCCCTAATGAAAATCCGACACAAGGAAATAGAGAAACCTAGCATTAGAATCACTTTACACCCAGAAAAAGGCAGGCGACAAATTAAGAAGTGAATACAATCCAATTAGTAAAGCAAGAGACTTTAGTGTACCATTCGATGGAAACTTGATAACTGTAAACCCCCACATGAAGGAAATCTTCAGCTTTAAAATCTTCCTGATCGTGGACGCCATGAGCGAGCTTTGGGATCATTATATTGTAGAAACAAGGAAGACACAGCACACAGAAAAGCTCTCTGATTCTCTGGAATTTTCCTTCTATATTCTGAAGCCTTTAGTGGGAACTAGTGATGGGTGGGTTCTTTCACTAAATAGGAACATGGTGACTTTTGTTGAAATAGAAATTTTTTTTTCATAAAAGAAAAGATTTTTTTTGTTACAAAAATTTAGGTGAAGGGATGACACTCAGGGTCAGAGAAAGCCTTCATGCTCAAAAAGCACTTACAAATGACCCACTAAATGAGAAAGCCTCCATGCTCAGAGAGCACTTACAAAAATATCATTTTCGGCTTTTCCATAAAAAAAATATATCATTTTAATATTTTAAAGACTAATTATGTATTTTAATTTTTTACAGATTAAGTTGTCAATTCGACAATCTTTCAGAGATCAAATTATATGTTTACTCATATTTATTTAAATAATTTTATAATTTAACTTTATTTATAAAAGCTATGTTTTTTTAAAAAAATTAGACGATCTATCATCAATAAATAATTAATCTTCTCCTTATAAGTCTTTTATTTAAGAGTATATACTCAAACAACTTTCACCACTTAATTAAAAGATCAAATAAAAATTACTAAACTACACTCATAATTATTTATAGAAGTTATCGCGCAGCACGACCAAACAGATCCAAAGAGAGAGAGATAACAATTGATATTTAAAAACAATTACTTTTTGATAATAAATTAGATTTTAAAAATCATAATATATAAATTGATCTCTAAATTATTGCAATTATTAATATAAACTTAATCTCTAAAATATTGAAATATAAACGTATTTAAGGCATATAATTTTTTTTCCACTGAGTTTTACATTCCAAGCACAAACATTAATTATGAATATTTTACTTTTTTTCCTTCATTCAATTTTTATGTCATTGGCTTTAATGGCCATATAGGAGAAAATATTATGTATTCAAACAAAAAAAAATCTAAATAACTACATTCATGACATCGTGACAAAATATTGAGAAGATAGACTTTTAATTTGGATTTATTCTTCCATTTTCATAACACATTTTTCATGACTTTAAGTCCAAAATTATGAAGTGTTAGGTATTCGTGATACACTTTTTGTATCTTTCACAATAGTGAAAATTCTAGGACATAAGTAACATTGGTCAAACTCTGTTAAAATGCTTTACAAATATAGAAGATCTAATAAAAGTAAGAGTAATTTTTAAAGTTAAAATTCCAAGAATTCTAGATTTGAAGTGCTATATAAAATTATGAGAGTGGATCCTTTACCGTCTAAATTTTTTGCAATGTTGAGAGAAAATGGAAGAGTTAGAGAGAGAAGTGTAGTGAAGTATAAATCCCACTAATTTTTTTTCTCTCTCTAACTTTTTTTTTTCTCTCTACACTGTATGAAAATGCACCAAAGTGAGCATAGAGAGTATTCGGGTTCATAAGATCATATACCTACAATTTGGCATATGTCACCAACTAATCAAGCTTAGTGTATAAACACTTTTTCCTTATAGGGAAACAATAGAGCTCCACTCCAATAAGCTAGCATGCATTAATCAATTCAATTATTCAAAACCATTTATATATAAGTGCATATGGATGATTTCAGAATGCAACTATATATAGTTATATTCTTTAGGATATACGTGTAAACATGATCAAAACAAAGAATATTCTTGGTGATCCAAAACTCAAAGGAACATGCATTATATTAATTCTCTAGCGATGTTTAAAGAGACAAGTAATTAGTGGGCAAGTGTCGTTTTTCTTATGACTGCAAGATGAGAATGAATTTTCTGTAATTGAAGGTCATGTAATTCTTTATAATTAAGCAATTTTGAGTATTTAAAAATGACTGCATTACTCCTTAGTATTAAATGAAGCCGGGTAATTCAATTATCAGCTACTCAAATTTGTCTAGCTACAAAGAACTGCTTAATCCTCAATTACAGTCTACAGAGGATTTATTTTCAACAAATTAAAGACTAGTTTTTATTGGAGAAATGAGGTATCATATATAATAGGAATAAAGTTTTCCCAATAAAAGTGTCTACACCAAGATTCTAATAACCTAATACCTTAATTACAAAATTATTGAAACACTTTTTGTCTAATAGTAGCTAGGCAGCCCAAGAAGGAACATTCACAATTTCTTATACCAAACAACGAATTAATGAATGCATATATGCTAGAAGCAATTAATTTTATTCGTTACATTAATTATGTTTAAGATATGTGACTCACTGAAAATGACCAGTTCCTAAAAACTTTTCACTTTTTTTATGACCAATGTGGAGTTTTAACTTTAACCCTTTTTTTCTTTTTCTCTTTTTGTTGTTGGGTGGGTTTAGAGAGAATGACACTTATAGTGTTTAATTTGTGCCCTAGATTTGATTCCAAAATTGAAAATTTTAATGAATCTTTGGTGATTTCCTCTCTTGGGAACCACATGTATGCATTAATTGAATTATTATTTACGTTTGATAGGTAAATAAGCATTTAAATTTTAAAGTACCACTCGGTGAAAACCTTTTGGGACTCCCATATATATCTTGCAAGTTGAAACATTTTAAGTTATGTTTATTATCTTGTTGGGAAGTTAGGACTTTGGACTATTTTAATTTTGTGGCTCATATGAATTTAAGGTAATTTTTAATTCATAGATTGGATCAACCGAAGGAGGATTTGGACAATTTGATTTGAACAATAATAAGATTGTTTTTTTCCTTATATAAAATAATATATAATACAAGAAAAAATAGACTACATTACTCTTGTCACATAAATTTTCAATCAATAAAAGTGTGATACATCATTTGGATTTAGAATTAAGAACGAGAATAAGAAAGAATTGAGACATTTTCCCTTTATTTGAAAAGTTAAAAATTAAAAAGAAAGGTAACAAAAGATTGTTTTTTAATCTCATTATTCTCATTTTTTCATAAATTTTAAATACTCTAAATTAAAATATTTTAGAGAAATTGTTACATCCGAACAAGGAAAAAAATGAAGAAGGTTAATCTTCCCTTCTTCTCCCTTTTGTTTCCATTCAATCACTCTCCTTCTCTTTCCGTTTTAATTGCCAAACATACCATTAGGTTAGTCTAAAGTGAGAAATGAAGTGCATGAGGAAGTAAGAAGTTTATTAAAGCATTATCACGGTCAATAATGCTTCTCACACTACTTTTGAATTAAGTTTAATTTGAGCTTTCTGGTATAATTAAATGATATTACAATGTAGTGAGATGTAATTAACAAATTAACTAGAGAAGTTTTAATGTAAATGTGGTACGTGGGCATGCATTTGTTATATTATATTTAGGCTTAAGTGCACTTTTGGTCCCATAACTATGACAAAGGTTTCATTTTGGTCCCATAACTTTTTTTGTTGCAATTTTGGTCCCATAACTATGACAAAGGTTTCATTTTGGTCCCATAACTTTTTTTGTTGCAATTTTGGCCCCATAACTATGACAAAGGTTTCATTTTAGTCCCATAACATTTTTTGCTGCAATTTTGGTCCCATAACTTCTCAAAAGGTTCCACCGTTAGTCCCTTGGTGAATTCCATTTATATTTAGCCGTTAAGTATGACGTGACATAGTAACTAGGATCATGATGTGGCAAAATAAGATGAAGTGGACTGAAATAGGAACTATATGCAACATATTAAAACTTATCTATACCCAACCACCATATATACAAAGAGTGGTACTGACAGTGACCAATCTGGTGGGGAAGAAGAGACTTCAAGCAAAAGGCACCGACGAAGTCGATGGGATCCTCAGCCAAAGTCGAACGACCAAAGCGGCGACGACGGCAAATCGAGAAGCGGAACGAGGAAGAAGAAATCCCGTTGGGCTGACGAGGAAGAGGAAGTACCACTCTTTGTATATATTGTGATTGGGTATAGATAAGTTTTAATATGTTGCATATAAATCCTATTTCAGTCCATTTCATCTTATTTTGCCACATCATGATCCTAGTCACTATGTCACGTCATACTTAACGGCTAAATATGGATGGAATTCACCAAGGGACTAACGGTGGAACCTTTTAAGAAGTTATGGGACCAAAATTGCAACAAAAAAAGTTATGGGACCAAAATGAAACCTTTGTCATAGTCATGGGACCAAAATTGCAACAAAAAAAGTTATGGGACCAAAATGAAACCTTTGTCATAATTATGGGAGTATATTTCATATTTGCCTCGACCCACAGGGTGGGCTCAAACTTCATGAATTCTGACTTTTGAGACCGTGAGTTAAAGTGCCTATCTTTGATTGATATTCTTCTTTAATTTATTATATTTCCACTCAACATTATGCTGTCAGAATCATTTTGAATTCTGGTGTTATGTAGTATTGTAGTGCTAATTAGCACATTGATTAATGGAGTAGTAGATTATTAATAGTGAATGTTTATACTAGTGCAGTGCAGGTACAATAATAATATAAATTTACACATACCATTAATTAAATTAATTTAATAAATAAAAAGTATTTAATATTTTATATTTCTCCAATTAAAAAATTTAAAACAATATTACATATTTATATATAACAATGATTAACTTACATCCAAAAAATAAGGGGTGTTTGATTGTCATATTTCATGTTTCCATTTTTACTGAAAACATGAAATATGAATAAAAATGTGTTTTGTACAGTTTTCTTAAAATTGTTTTTTGGACTTATTTTCTGAAACATATACTGAAAACAAGAAATGTCAAAAAGACGTTCTCACTACTTTCAAACAAACTTTTGATACTTTGCAACTTTACCCAAAAATTAATTATTTAATCAGGTTAATATCATCATTTAGTAATAATCAAACTTAAAAATATATAAAAGTTAGCGTTATTCAAATTAACATAATTTAAATATAAATAAAAAAATATTTTAACTTTATAAAACAAACATGTTTCTTAAATATTAAAAATTTAAAAATAAAAATAGAATTTCAAAAATAAAAATAGGAAACATCTCGTTAAATCAAAGTTTAAATAGACCCTAAAATTTCAGAATGCTGGATATATATGAATACCTTTTCGCAATAGTAATTAAATATTTGCTATATGGAAGTGTACGTGTGTCTTGTGTGTAGGTGGGGTGGCTTAATGCGATATACTAACCAGTGAAAGTGGGTATGGAATTATTCCATTTCCATTCCATGCAATATTAATTTGTGCCTTTAATATAATATTGAATATTCACTGCATAATATAAAAATATAACTCGTGGAAAAAACGCCTCTTGGATTCACAAAAGTGCTTCTTTTATTATTATTATTTTTAAATTTTAATTTTACGCATTTTAAAATCTTAACATCAATTAGTGCTTGCTAATGTTTTGGGACAGCGTCACTTAAAAGAGCTAATGGAATTATGCTTCTTTTGATTCTTGTCTACAATATGCCTTTCTTCTACTTTAGAATTTAATGATCCGGTCGTGAGTAGAAATAAATAAATAAATGATTACACTGTATAGAATTGATTAATGTTAATGATAAAAAATGCATTTATAAATAACCATTCAAAGCCTTTTAATGAACTACTCAAATTTTCTAGACGATAGAAACAACACATGACAATTACTGGGGAAGATTTAGTGCCCAAAATTTTAGCCTTTTGGGTAGTGAATCAATAACAAAAAAATATTTTGCCTTCAAATAATTCAACCGATTCTCTGCCAGTTTAGGTTTATTCTACCATTTTTGTTTACTTGATCATTCTGTTCCTGATCAGTTTTCTGTTTGGACAATTTTGGAGTTATTTTGAATTAGATCCAACATTGCATTTTCCACACAATAAAAATTTGTTTTCAGATAATGAAAAATATTATTATTTTATTACAAATATTAGTTTTATACTTTAATTATCAAAATCTATTTAAATTATAGGAAATTAAAAAATGAAAAAAATAAAGAAAGAAGAATTTTAATATAAAATAATTAAGGTTGTATGGGAATGAGAAGAAGTGGAGTAGCAGTTGCAACAATTTAAAGAATTCATTAGCATAATAATCATGATTTTAGACGAAAGTGGGAGGTGTGAAATTGCTTTAATTAAGATAAGTGCATCTGTACTTTTTGTATAGTTTAAGAGAAGATTGAATTGATGGTTCACATTTGACAAAAGAGAGTGCACTTTGAAAACCACTTTAATTTGTTTCAATGGAAGCAGATATTATTCTCTTCCACTTGTAGTTGTAACCCTAAAAAACTTTAATTGCACATGCATAAGAAGATAAATTAAACAAGGGAAATTATTG
>QANZ01007536.1:434278-493640 GCA_003254925.1 Chamaecrista fasciculata
TTTTATTTTGTTAGTTAATGTCAATGATTTTTGTTGATATTTGTTTGATATAATTTTGTTAGATTATATAATTTTTGTAATTTTTTTTATATATTGTTGGTTAATTTTTTATTAGATAATATTTGTAAATGTTTTAGATGATTTAGTTAGTTTAGATATTAGATAATATTTGTAATATTTGTTGGTTAATTTTTTTAAAATAATATTGTTAGTGACAAAGGTATTAGAAATTTTTTTGCAATAATCTTAATGATTTTTGTTGATATTTTGTTAGTTAATGATAATGATTTTGGTTGGTATTTTGTTTGATATACTTTTGTTAGATTATGTAATTTTCTTTAGATATTGTTGGTTAATTTTTTATTAGATAAAAATTACTCTGATGACGATTATGTTGATTCTGATCTTTCTTGGTACTCTGATGCATCAATGGAATTTATCGAACATGACATGTTGAACTCTACATGTGTCCGAAATCTGAGGGAACTTGAAAATCGCTCCTCTGATGTTAGTTTTAGTTGTTATTGATTTTTGAAAGCTTATGTTTTATTTATATGTAATTTATTATTTCATCTTACAGGTAAAATATTGTGTTATTCTGGGAGTGATTCTTTGTGTTGACTCTAAAAAAGGGTGGTACTATAATTCCTGCCCAGTTTGTATGAAGAAAGTTATCCACAATGATCGTGGTTTCTATTGCATAAGTTGTAGCCATATGCTGATATCTGTTAGACCAAGGTTCAAGGTAGAATGTGAGGTGTTAGATGATTCAAGATGTTCAACGTTGAAGTTATTTGACCGTGAAGTTGCTCAATTAGTTAACTGTTCTGCTGCTGATTTGCTTGAGGAGTTGGTCTCTGTATGTGTTAATTATTTTTTATAAATTTATTATAAATCAAAAGTTTGATTCAATTAATTTATATTTAACATGTTAAATATCTTTTGACATTAGGAGCTTGGTGTTGTTAAATCTATTCCTNAAAAATTCAATGGAGATGTTGACCCCTCTTCGCCAGTGAACAAGAAGTTGAAATCTGATGCACTTGAACCTGAAGTTTAGAATTAATGAATTTGTGGAAATGTATTGGTTTTTATTAGACCTTTTCATGTTGGCTTTTTATTTTTAGTATGTTTCAGTACTTTGATAATATTGGTTTTGATTAAGTGTTACTTTTATCCTTACTTGACAATTTAAATTCGCTACTATTCTGTTAATCTTTTTTAAAGTTTGTCATTTTTTATAATAGTAAGTTTTTTTATCAGAATTGTTTTTTTCTTTAAATTGTTTTCCAATTTATTGTTTGAAAATTTTATTTCAATTTATTGAACTTCGACCTAAAATTGTTTCTGTTCTTCTTAAATAAATATCTGCTACTATTTTGCAATGTCATTTTATGTCAACAAAAAATACAACACATATAACATTCACTATATGAAAAAATGAATGTTAAAATTAACTTTTTTTGTTTAGTTTATCTTTTGTTATGTAATATTTCCTAAATACCTAAATTAGATTATATCTATAACAAATAGTTACAAATGAACATTCTTAACAAAGGAATTGAAATGTCAAAATGTAAACTATAATGTTTTCTAAAAGCTTACTTTTATGACAAGCACATATGTGATTTTTAAAAAAATGCAGATAATGAAAAAGCTTTACTATTTCCACAATCTCATTAATGTATAATGAGCAGATATAGTCACTCAAGAAAAATAAAAGAGTCATTTGTATCATAGTTTTTACCTATTTTTTGATTGACCATTGAAAGTTGAACACTCCTTGAATGTTGATTCAACAACTGAATACTTTAACTGATGGTCCAGAAGATGACTTTCTTGAGTTCAATCCTGTTGATGAGTTAAATAATGAAAATCCTAATATTGTGCATTAAATAGTATACTATTTTATCAGACCTTTTAAATAGATTTGATAATTATAGACACAAGTATCATTGTAACTCTGTCAATTTAACTGCACAAATTTCATCGAATATATATATCTATAGTTGCTATTAGCTATAGTATCATTTTAATTATGTCAAGAATACAGTTATGACAGTTATAGACTAGATTAAAGTCTGATTATCATTTAAATCATAGAAAGGACACTATAGCTTCTAATAGGTCACAAGTTAGTTATATTTAGTTTTTAGTTGATATAGTTGCTATTTTTTGAAATCCACCAATAAGAAATAAATTATATACATCTATAGAATTTGCAAACTGATTTAATATATGTATTTTATTGACAATAATTGGTTTATCAAATTTGTAGCTTGTGAAAATCAGATTATATATATTTGAATTACAATCTCTAATCAACCAGTTCTATTAAAAAAGTACAAAACAAGTCTACAATATTAAATTCCTTCAATAAACTTAAAATTAAAATATAACTTAATTTGTTTTTATCTCTATTTTATTAAATAAACTTAACTAACTATTTTAAAATTATTAAAATAAAATATTTTATATAACTACCATATTTTTCAATCCCACTAANTTACTAGAGTCTTTTAATAGATTAATTGAAAACTATTTAAATAACTTCAAAAATTTAAAGTTTAACTGATATGTGTAATTCACTCTCATTGCATTCAATTAATTATTCTCTAACAAACATATTCTCTAAAGAAAATGAACAAGTCAACAAGAAATGCTATACTAACTTTGGAACTTCATATTCTAGATGCCAATAGATTCAGTAATCATTTTTTGAACCATCATTATACATCTGCAATTACAAAGTTAAACCAATTTTTTTGTTAATACCCTTGGTATGTTTTTAATTATGAATTGCAGAACATTGAAATAGGCTTTTGGTATTCTCAATATACCATTCATGAACTGATGGTCATCCATCAATCAAAATTCGTTGAGTTTCAGAGTAATGTAGTTAATTCAATCAGTAAACAGTCAACCTAAATTAATTTTGCTCAAATTCCAATTGAAGAGTTTGGTACTCGAGATTGTAATGAATATTTGAAAAATTTCATTTATTAATGGTATATTAACTTCAAGTATATATGAGTTGTCTTAGTTTTCTCAGAGTTGTTTGAAGCTGCTTCGTTTTTAATTTACATTTCAGAATCAAAATGCCTCCTATGTATGACAATGTAGTGGATTTAAATCCTCTGAAGAAAAATATGCAGATCAAGGTGAGGGTGATTCGATTATGGAAGATGCCTCCCTACAATAATCCATCAGAATTTTTTTCCCTTGAAATGGTTTTATGTGATAAATTGGTGAGTTGATTCAGTTGCCCAATGTTTCTTTTTTTTTTTTTTGTAAGTTCATTGTCTCTGTCATATGAATAAGAGCTTATTGGTCATTTTTTTTTTATCAGGGTGGCCATATTCATGGTTATGTCAAAAAGTGTTTCTTGCCAAAGTTCCGCAAACAATTGGTTGAGGGAAAGGTCTATTCGATGTCCAAGTTTCTTCTTGGTCAAAATGGAGGATCCTTCAAGACTTGCATGCACTCTTATAAAATAAATTTTCAATTCTCTACTGAGGTTAAGAAGATGGAAGATGACAAGGCTATATCACTATATGGTTTTACTTTTGTTCCTTTTCCTGACATATCTTCAAGAGTTCATGATGATAGTTGCTTGGTTGGTATGTATATTATCATTTAGTTTAATGCATTTATTCTTCATTTTTTAATGTTTTTGAAAGACTTGATTTACCTTTCTCCAACAGATTTGATGGGAATGCTTACAGGGAAGAATGATGTCCATCAAACTAATAAGAATGGAAAAGTCTCTAAACGCATTGATATAGAGTTGACTGACTTAGAGTATGTTTATTTCCAATTTATTGTTTTTATCATTTTTCTGTGTGATATCTTATTGGATTTTGTTTCTTGATGATGTTGTTTTTAGGAGAAATAAAGTTATGTGTTCTTTGTGGGATCATTACTGTGTCATGTTGGAAGATTATTTAAAGATTGCAGAAGATAAACCAATTGTTATTCTACTGCAATGGTGTAAAATTAAGGATTTTTCAGGTTTGCACTATTGTGTTTTTTATTTTTATTAAATTGTATTGTATATCTTAAATGTTAACAACATTCAAACATATATATCTTAAGGGAACTATGCTGCTCGAAAGATTTCAAATTCTCTTCACTCTACCAGAATGTTCATAAATCCTCAACTAAATGAATGTCATGAGTTTCTGACAAGGTAAAACAATTTTCTATTGAGCAAGTGGACTCTTTTCGTTCTATAATATAGTTTCTTTCTGTATTTATTCTTTTATCAGATTCTTGGATGGTCCATCTAATGGAAACTTGTCAAGTAATGTTTGCCAATTATCGAACTCTTCAACTGTTGCTGTAGAAGAGGATCTTTTGACCCTCACCGTTGCCAAAAATATTGATGAACTACAAACTTCATGGACTGATGTGAGTTAGTTTAACTAATTATTTGATGTATGAATTCACTTGAATTTGACATTTATTTAAAACTCTTTTTTTCCAGATAAATTCATGTGTTGTTCTTGGCACTATTCTTAGCATTGAGACTAACAAAGGATGGTTCTACAATTCCTGTAAGAAATGTAAAAAGAAGGTTGTTCCTGATGGAGAGGGTTTCTATTGTGAAAAGTGTTATGATCTTGTGGAGTCTGTTCTTCCACGGTTCAAATTAGAAGTTAAAGTTGTTGATGAATCTGGCTGTGCTATTTTTATCCTGTTTGATCGTGAGGTTACTCAAGTCTTAGGATGTGCTGCTTCTGACTTGCTTCAAGGATTAGTTGCTGTAAATTCCTAAATATCTTCATTGAATAACCTTCATGTGTTATTTATATTGGAATTTTGGAAATTGTTACTATTATTTAATTTTACGTTAACTGTCTCAGGATGTAGGAGATGTTTTTGCATTTCCAGACAAACTTGATGAATTCTTGGGAAAAAAATTTCTTTTCAAATTAAAGATTAATGATGAAAGATTCTCTAAAGCAGATCCAAAGTATACTGTCATGAGGCTGTCTGACATACAAAATTTGATCGACCAGTACAATAAAAACAAAGGACTGAATGAGGTAGAATTGTTTAGTTGATCTAAGTTACTATTTCATAGTGATGTTACTGATATACCATTATTTCTTTTATCCAGGTGTCTCCTTGTAGTAGGCCAACTGCTGTTTTTTCAGACATTGACAATGTGCTATATTTTTCTTATTTTTCTTGAATCTCATTTTTTTAATACATTTTTATGGATTAACCTGGATACATTTTGATGCATCTCTTAAAATTATTAAATATTTAAATGTTAACCTGTTTTAATATATTTTTGTAGGATTCAATGTCCGGTAGTCTTGAAGACTTATCTGAAGGTTTTCTTACTCCTGCAAAAAGGCTTAGTGATGAATTTGAAATTGAAGCATCTCCTGAGTGTAGTGAAATTAAATTCCATCGGTGTCTTCATGTACTAAACTGAAGATGGTGAAAGTTGAGGCAGATCCATGAATTTCATATGATTTTATGTTTTAATTGCAAGTGAATCTATAAAGTTTGTTCTGTTTGTTTTGTAATTGTTTACCATTTACGTTTTCAAACAATCGTACAATTTGATAAGTTAAGAACTTTTATTAATGTTTTATATAAGTTTTATACCTATTTGCACCATTTTATATTTAATCCTGTTTATACACTATTTTAAACAAGATAACTATCACTATATGTGCAGTCGTTATAGTTTTTATTANTAAGGTTTTCCCTTTAAAACAGTCCCAAACATCCATATTTCAAGCAAAAACGACATTATGGACCAATATGCAAAACCAGAAAAACAGTCTGGACCAAAATGCAAAACCAGAAAAATAGTCTGGACCAAAATGTAAAACCAGAAAAGCAGAAAACAGAGCAGCAGCGTTTTTTTTTTTGTGAAAATCTCAAATGTTCAAGCCTAAAATTCATCTAAAACTCAAGTTTAAACATCCAAAACAAGCACTAACACTTACCCAACAATTCAAATCACATCAAAACGTCAACTATCTCACAATTCCAATCCAAAAACCCTAATATTTGCCACTTTTCTTTGTCAAAAACCATTCCACAAACCCTTTCAATTTTCATCTTTAATTGACTCTAACAATCCTAAATCACCCACTAAACATATTCTACATCAAATTCTAGTAGAATTTCCACCACCTCAAAAGTTGCCATGAAAGCTCCATGAACCAAAATTGTGAAGAAGATGAAGTTGTAAAGAGGAGGAGAGTAAAATAACCCTACCTTGGATGTTTAAAGCTTCCAAACTTGTTGATTTGAGCCCAAATTTGATGCAAAATCAAGTTTCCCTTCACTTTCTCCTTCTTCTCTCCCAACCGACCTAGCCCTCTTCTTTTCCTCAAAATTTTGCCTTTTGTCGATCCTCAAAATTACTTTAGATAAATTTGCATTTCTTCCCCTTAAACTTTCTAATTCCTCACAAAAGAATCCCTTAATTAAACTCCAACTTTTTCTTAAATTCATAATTAAGTCCTTCCATAATTCCCTTTTGGTCCCTTGAGCCTTTTACTCAAATTAAATTAATTTCATTCACAACCAAAATAGTTTATCCAAAGTATACTGTCATGAGACTGTCTGACAGACAAAATTTGATCGACCAATACAATAAAAACAAAGGACTAAATGAGGTATAATTGTTTAGTTGATCTAAGTTTCTATTTCATAGTGATGTTACTGATATACCATTATTTCTTTTATCCAGGTGTCTCCTTGTAGTAGGCCAACTGTTGTTTTTTCAGACATTGACAAGGTGCTATATTTTTCTTATTTTTTCTTGAATCTCATTTTTTTAATACATTTTTATGGATTAACCTGGATACATTTTGATGCATCTCTTGAAATTATTAATTATTTAAATGTTAACCTGTTTTAATATATTTTTGTAGGATTCAATGTCCCGTAGTCTTGAAGACTGATCTGAAGGTTTTCTTACTCCTGTAAAAAGGCTTAGTGATGAATTTGAAACCGAAGCATCTTCTGAGTGTAGTGAAATTACATCGGTGTCTTCATGTACGAAACTGAAGATGGTGAAAGTTGAGGCAGATCCATGAATTTCATATGTTTTTATGTTTTAATTGCAAGTGAATCTATAAAGTTTGTTCTGTTTGTTTTGTAATTGTTTACCATTTATGTTTTCAAACAATCGTACAATTTGACAAGTTAAGAACTTTATATCAGTTTTATACCTATTTGCACCATTTTATATTTAATCTTGTTTATACACTATTTTAAACAAGATAACTATCACTATATGTGTTGTCGTTATAGTTTTTATTAAACATTTCAATTAGAATCATTATAATTATTTAGTATATTTATTTTTTCATGAATCTAAAAATATTTCCCCTTGAAGCATAACCTATAACTCAATCAACAGATAAATGTTCAGTTTCCACTTATTGTTGTTTTGTAATAATTATCTTATACCTAATATTTTACTAATCTCCTTATATAAAATTAGGATACCAAGAAATATCAATAGCAGAATTAAAAGTGGCAACATGTTATCATGTTATAACAAAGATTTCTTCCTACTATGTTATCATTTATAGACTCAGACTGTATATACCTCTCTGTTATTGCAATTGTAGTCATTCAGTAGCTTATTTTTTTACTTACTTGATAATGGATTGTTGACTACACATGCTTCATCCAAATTAATCCTTATTGCAATGCTGCACAATTTTCAGCAATTCTACATGAAATTTAAATTTAAGAAACTGTTATACCTTTACTAAAAAAAATAATAATTGAATGGACTTATAACCCATAAAACATAATAGCAATAAGTATAGGTTTTATTGATATAAAAAACTGAGATAATTAATAGTATCTATGATAATGAAAGATCTCGATAACAAACTCTATATTCATCTCTGTTGTTGTAATTGTAGTCATTCACTAGCTTAGTTCTTTACTTACTTGATAATGGATGGTTCACTACACATCCTTCATCCAAAATAATCCAAATTGCACTCGTGCACCATTTTCAGCGATTCTACATGAAAATTAAATTTAAGAAACTGTTAGACCTTTACTAATAAAAGATTTGGATGGACTTAGAATCCATAAAACATTATAGCAATAAGTATAGTTTTAATTCCTCCAAAAAACTGAGATAATTAATATTATCCATCATTTTCAAAGAACTCCACAACAAACTCTATATTCATCTCAGTTATTGCAATTGTAGTCAACCAGTAGCTTAGTTTTTTACTTACTTGATAATGAATGGTTCACTACACATGCTTCATCCAAATTAATCGAAATTGCTTTCCTGCACCATTTTTCAGCTATTGTACATGCAAAATAAAATTAGTAATCTGTTAGACCTCTACTATAAAATACTATTCCATGGACTTATAACTCATAAAACATTATAGCAATAAGTATAGTTTTTATTGCTCCAAAAAACTGAGATAGTAACTATTATCTATCATTTTCAAGAACTCCATTACTCTGTATTATTTGAAAACTTCATGTAATGACACTGATGACAATGCATGTAACCTATCCACATTAAAATTGAGCGAAATTCCCATGTACAACAATTTAAAGCTTCTTGAAAGGCAAATTAGATTTAATATTTACTAATCACTAGGCTTTTCTTTTATTAATTGTGTTGCTGAGTTAATTAGATAGTTTTCAATGCATTGGTAAGCTAAATTATATTGATTGATGCATCTATGTTCTTTTGCACTGTAACTATTGTCCTTCTCATAAATCCACTTTTATCAATTCTGAAGAACACTATAGCAGCTCATATTCATTTATCAAAACTGAAGAACAGTACAGAATACAGATTCTAGGATCCTTACTTTTAATGTCGATGACTGTTAAACACTACAGAACATAAATATTATTTATAATTTGATGAAGATCCTTTCTGAAGACCTCTATTCAAGAACATAAAATAGAATACAGAGCTTCATAAATCGAACAAAATGTCTTATGGTAATGTATCCTTCATAGTTGTTATCCTTTTTACTAATCTATAAACAACTTGGTTTACTATGTCTTAAGTTCTGTTGCTATTGTACCTGTTCTTTTAGATTCATTTCACATATTAATTTGTCTTATTCTTGATTACCAAATTTCTTTGTATTATTTTCTGATAGATGAAAATACTCCACCTAACAAACAACCACGTGTTTCAAAGAGATTGAGTCGTGGTAATGTATTTTCCTTTACATTATTTTTATATCTGTATTTCATTTTTCTCTTTAAGTTGCTGCTAAATTCTTCTTCATATTCCTTTTTCTTATTTTTTTAGATTCAATGTAATATGATTTGTTAAAACACATATGTTTAAGTATTGTCATTTGAGATGATGTGATGATAAATTGTTGTTATTTTCCATATCTTAAGCTATATCCAAAATTGGCTTTGCACAAAATCTTTCTATTGAAGATTCTCAAGTTCTGTCTAATCAAGGTTAGAATGTTATTAGTTTTTAACTTTATAAATCATTTTATCTCAAATCAACATTTGTACTAATTCTATAACTATATACATTCACTCTGTCAAAGTAAATGTGCATGATGTCAACTCCAATGATGCCAAAGAAAGCCGTTTTCAAAGGAAGCAGATGTTGAATGAAAAAAGGCAGCTGCTCGTGTCATCCTCTTCTGTATCCAATGTATTGAATGATATCAGTAACTTTGATGGTCCTGCATTGCCAAATATTCTAATTAGTTATTCAGGTAAATTGTTATCTATATATTCTTCCATTAGATTTCAATGACATGCTTTCAAATTTTTATGCTAATTTTAAAACAATTTGTTTGGCTATAGGGACTGAGAGTCAATGTTCTCCAATCCTTACCTATCTACCTTATTAAACTTCAATAGAGAAGCTTCTGCTTCCAAGACAAATGGGTTATGTAACTTATCAGCAAAGGAGAGACCTCTTTCAAGGAAAAACAAATTTTCAGCAATCAGAGGTCTTATTTTTCAATACTATAATATTTCTTTGTTTTTTATAAATCCTCCAATAATTATCTTTCTTTTATTTTGTAACAGATCAACGAAATAAAGAAATTAATCAGGACTCTACTATAGAAACACAATCCAAACCTTCAAAGAGGCATAGAATACAGAAAAGCACTCAGACCAATCACTGCAATGAAATTCCTATCTCAACTACAACCAGTTGTAATGTTCTTTGAACTATATTTATCTATATTAGTTGCGTTTGTATTCTCTGAATTAAAAAATATACCTACTTTTTCAGCAATGAATGAAGAGCATACAACTTTAACTGGCATAACAAATATGAGGCAACATACATCTAGAAATACCAGTTTATTGAATTCATCATCAACCCTTGTGGACAGTTCAATGAACAATGGTGAAGTTTTTGCTCATATACCTTCTGAATTTGTATAAAAAATCACACCTGTTCATTGATATTTTTTTGGTTATTGTCAGGATTTGAAGTCAATTATTCTTATATTATTGAAGGTAATATATTATTTAGTGAATTTTATATTAATATTAGATATTGTACTTTTTCTATGTTGACTGTGTTCTTTTATTTTCAAAATATTTTGATGTTGGAATACCAAGAGAAAGATGTGCTGCCTGTGGTACTTTAATGTTGCCCCATGAGAGGTTGAAAAAGGACATTAGAGCTCCTCATCCGATGTTCTCATTGTGTTGTATGCAAGGAAAGGTTCAGCTCCCTCTATTGAAAGAACCTCCCCAACTATTGAAGGATCTATTGTTTAATCAATCACCTTTTAGCCACTTCCTTCGAAACATAAGGGCTTATAACATGATGTTTTCTTTCACTTCGATGGGTGGAAAAGTGCAGAATCCCAAAGCATTGGGTAACGGTCCATATGTTTACAAGTTACATGGTCAGAATGTTCATTATATGGGTGGTTTGTTGCCTAATGATGATTCTAAGCCAAAGTTTGCTCAGCTTTACATATATGATACTGCAAATGAGATATCAAACAGAATTGCTACTCATGGGTAATTGTTGTTGTCTAAATTTTCGTTAAGTAATGTGTCTTATAAATATAAATTTATAATTACATCTTTGTTATTTTTATAGTGATAGAGGCGAACATGGTGAAATTGATCGTGATATTGTTAGTCACATAAGAAGTATGCTTGACTCTTGCAACCCTCTTGTGCACGTTTTCAGATCTGTTAAAGAAAGGGTGAACACTTCTCCATCTGATAAACTGAAGCTACGTTTAGTTAAAGAACGCAAGACTGACGGACGAACTTACAATTTACCAACTGCATCAGAGATTGTTGTTCTCATTGTTGGAGACATTGATAATCTTGAAAAAAATAGAGACATTATCGTGGAATTGCACTGTGGAATGTTCCAACTGATCAACGAACTGCATCCTTTGTATCTTGCACTTCAATACCCTTTTCTTTTTCCCTATGGAGATGATGACTTCAGAGAGAACATCCAATTAAGTGATTTGTCATTGAGAACAAGTAGAAAAAGGCAAAATCTTAGCATGAGAGAATTTTTCTGTTTCTGTTGGCAAGAACGGCTTAATGAAGCACACACAATTCTAATGGCACGTAATTTGCTACAACAGTTTATTGTAGATGCTTTCACCATGATAGAGTCCCAGAGGTTAGCTTGGTATCGGTTTAATCAGGACAAGTTGAGGATTGACATTATAAGGGACTTGCCGACGCTGTTGTTAGAGGTGATATAAACCCTGCTTCCCAAGGGAAACATATCATTCTTCCTAAGATTCAAATCTTTTGATATCTCCATCAAATCTTTTGAATTCAAACTCATGATTTAAATTAAATCAATAAAACAATTTTATTAATCTAAAAACCACAAATGAGGCGCCACCCTCAATTTTATATTGGGGAATTTTATAAGTCAATAATCTCCTAACTTTTAGGAATCTTATCTGATTCATTTTCCCTAATATTTTAATTGTAAATAATTAATCCATATTAATCATTTAACAATTATTATATTTAAACTTGTCCCACAAATTTAAATATTTCACAACTGTAGATTATTTAAGACAAGACTTAATGTCCCAGACATTTTGCTATGTCTTAAATTGTGTCACCGGAGTGACCCACGAATTAACCCTAATTCGTGTCCCTTTAAGCGGTGTCCTGATCCTGCTCATGTGTGACCCAGGAGGCCTCACGTGAAGTTGGCAGCAAGCCATCTCTATGACCTACAAGTCGTGAGCGGACTCTAGCAAGCCATCACGACTACCCAAAACAATGGATTAGGCATAGACCCTATTGTCATAGACCCTATAAGTCGTGAGCGGACTCTACCAAAACCGACTTAACCTTAGTACCTCCTTGTCATAGACCCTATTGTCACACGATATCTTGGTCATGGATTAGGCACAGGAAAGTCATCCATAATCCAAACCTCAACTTTCTCGATTTCCTGAGTTAGTCCCATTTCCCAGCATGGCCACGCATTTCCTTGGACAGACTCATCGAGGGCGTCAGTTAGATATCTCTCATTTAATGAGGGACAAAATCCCATTTTGGCCAATCCACATTCCTCAGCACGGCAATCAACCAAACCCGTACCTAGCCCTTATGGCTACCCTCCTACGGGCAACGTTAGACTAGGCCAAAGTCTGACAACTGCAGCGCCGGAATAATGATGACCTCAAGTCTAAGGCGTCGTGACAGGCGTACAGGAGAGGCAAGCTGATGACTAAACCCATGCAGGACTCTCTGGGTCAGTCCAGCAACTTGTAACCCTTTACATAATTGCACCATGACTCTCGTAAAGCATCTAGTGCATGTATCTCCATACACCAAGGTCATGCTGGTCTTGGTTCATTTCAAGTTCCCACCTGAATGAGCGACCAGGGACAGTTTAGACTAATTATCACATAATTAATCAGGGATTGTTATCATAGTAAACATGCTAATAATATGATAACCATTAATTTATCTCCATAAATTAATCAATATGTTCAGAACATATCCACAAAATGATTGGCCCTAGGGCACAATCTCCAACAGTTACTACTGCATTGGATGCTGAATCCTTCATTTCAACTTCTGGTGTATTATCAGAAAGTACTTCTCTATCACCCATTGATTCTTTTTCGCAGGACTCCTAAGTCAAGTAATGAATAAGGTACAAGACATATATGAATATTCAAAGCTAAAATGAATGTAACAAAACTACCTTGGTAGAAGTTAATGGGCCTGAATGCGAGATCACTGGTTCTAAATGAATTATTGATGAAGTTGCTTTGTGATCTTTCTCTAATAAAGGAACTTCTCTTGCACTTACTTCATTTTTCTGCAAAACAATGAATCTTTGTAGTTAGACCTTTCTATGATACTAATTAAATCAATAAAATACAATCTTGTGTTGAATATGAACATCTTGTGAATAATAAGAATGCTTATCCATTCTTGCCTCTGTTGTTGCTTCTTCCAATATGATCATTTTATTCTCAACTTCTTTTCTGTCTTGCCCTTCCTACATAAACAAGAATATGCAAAACCTCCCATGAGTTGCCATAGAATTTAATTAAATTCAATGATAAATGTCCCCATGTATTAATTTAAATCCATTCTTGTACTTTTTGAGTCTCGTCCATTTGTTTATCAATTCTTCCAGGATCTTCATTGGCGCTTGTGCTACCTTCGAGAGCTTCGCGATCATCCATTGATTCCTTTTCATGGAACTCCTACTCCATAAAACAAATAAGCAACACGAGATATGTTTAAAGGGAAAATGAATGCAACAAACCTACCTTGGTAGAGGTTAATGGGCCTGAATGCGAGATCACTGGTTCTAAATGAATTATTGATGAAGTTGCTTTTTGATCTTTCTCTAATAAAGGAACTTCTCTTGCACTTACTTCATTTCTCTGCAAAACAATGAATCTTTGTAGTTATACCTCTCTATGATACTAATTAAATCATTAAAATACAATCTTGTGTTGAACATGAACATCTTGTGAATAATAGGAATGCTTATGAAGATTGTAACATTTTGTAAATCATTAGAATATCCGAAAGGTCCTGTTATGCTTTAGTTATTTATCATACATAAGCTTATTCTATACAAAAAGAATGATAATCATGCAGAGGAACTGACTATTTGTTAATTTCTTAAGTCTGGTCTCTAGAAGGGTAACGAAAATACCTCAGTTGGTGAAATTGTGTTCTGTTCTAGCATTGGCAAGTACTTTTCTTCTTCATCTTCTTCTTGGTTACTCTAAACAATAGCGAGTATAACAAAATATGAAAAATGAGTTGAAGTCATAAATACCCTTCACATATCTTAAGGCAAAAAGAAAAAAAAAAGAGTTGGATATTTACTAAATTTCCACCAAGATGATGAAAAAGAAGGAGAATTGAGAATAAACAAATGGATGATCGCGAAGCTCTCGAAGGTATCGCTATTTTTCTGACGTGGCACATTTTTTTTGTGAACATAAACGGGATCTGACGTGGCCATAACGGGACACGTCAGCGCATAACAGGACACATTAGCGTCCGTTATGGCCACGTCAGCTTTTTTGTAACGACAATATGACGGAGGGATCAATTAGTTAGGAGTTTCAAAAATTCGGGGACCGGCTTGTACACTGAGTAAAATTTAGGAACCTATCTGCTACCGCGTCCAAATTTCAGGAACTGGCTTGCTAGTTTACTCGTTTTTTAACTATAAATAATTCAAATCATGTTTGGTGATCTCTTTAACGTGATTTTAACTATTTGATTTGTTACCTCACTAAAAAATAATTGATGATTTTAAAAGAAGGTAGATAAAGTAATTTAAAGCTTTAATAATCTTAAAACTTGTTTTTTATGAGAAACCAATCCAAGTAATCTGAAATCATGATGTGTAGGTTAGAATAAGCTTACCTGTGGAGATTCATCACCTGTCTCTTTACTTTAGTGTCATCTCTTCAAAATCATGAATTGTTATTAATTTACTGGCTAATCTTTGTAAAACATATATGAAGTGAAGATTTTTTGCACGGATTTCTTTTTAACTTAGCTAGATTAGATTAGCAAGAAGCAATTGAAGTTATTTATATACTTGTATTAATTAATATAGATTTATAATAGGAAAAGAAAAGAACTTGTTCAGCTATTTTATGAGACCTTTCGGAAATCAATGCCTTGGCAGACACTCTCAAGGCTTTGCAAATTGTGAAGTGTTAAATATGATAGTTGTGAAAACACATGATTAAGCTCTTTTGAGTCACCTTGTTTGCATCCAAATACTTGTATTAGCTCTGGGGCTTCCTTTATTGTCAAATCCACCAGATTTGGAAGAATGCCACATGCAGTGATAGAGAATAGGCATTTCAATTTGTCGCACTTCAGGACATCAATTCTTGACAACTGAGGGAAACAATTGTGTTGTGAAACAAGAGAGTTTTCCTCTGTGTCTTCTTCTACGATCTGCAACAACACATGATTAAGCTCTTTTGAGTCACCTTGTTTGCATCCAAATACTTGCATGAGCTCTGGGGCTTCCTTTATTGTCAAAAGCCTCAGATTTGGAAGAATACCACATTCAGTGATAGAGAATAGGCATTTTAATTTGTCGCACTTCAGGACAACAATTCTTGACAACTGAGGGAAACAATTGTGTTGAGAAACAAGAGAGTTTTCATCTGTGTCTTCAACGATCTGCAATAACTCTGGGCACTTTGATGCTTCTAGACGCTTTGATTGTGGTAGGCTTCGCAACATTGATGCAGAGAAAATAAATTGCAGTTTTTTGCATCCTGAGATTCTTAGTTCCCCAAGATTGTGGAAGCTTAGAATATTCCTAGTTCCCACACATATGTTTGTTAACCGAGGTAGATTTCTCAAAGTTAACACATTTAACCTTGATTTCACAGGTCCTTCAGTACTTTGAAGTCCCTCAAGATCATAAATCCTATCTGTTTCGTCGCCAACTAAAGTAAGTTCAGTCAAATTTCCTGGCTGCATCTCCATTACCTATAATAAAAAAGAAAGTAAATAAATAAATATTCTGTTCAAATTCAACAAGTGGGTTAATGTAATGTACCCAATAATATTATAGTAAATTAAAATTAAAAAATTAGGTATAATTAATTATGTTTTATTAAAAACCGTTGTTTTAAAGCAAACAAGTATGAATTGTCAAGTGCCTACCGTATACAATAGTAGCATTCAACGAAAAAAGTTGGAAAGAGGGTTATACTTAATTATACCTTTCTGGTGGTGAGATCTTGTGTTTCACGCTTACCAACCCTGAAATCAATCAAAGGTCTTATCACATGTTGTGGAACATTTCTCGCATTAACAGATTCAAGAGATGATGCCTTCACGAAATAGTTTTCGGTGCAAATATTGACCATATCAGGTGCATTAGAAAGGCTTAGGTATGTAAGAGCAGGAAGGAGAATCTCAGCATTATTTTTATTCTGGCAACTGCATTTCCCAAATACATATCTCAACTTCGGAACTCGTACGACTTGGATAAAGTCCAAATGATGGAGCTTTGTACAATGAGATGCTGGAAACACATCTTCCAAAACCTCAAGTTGGGAAAAATGGAGTAGTTGTGATCATCTCCCTCCTCTGCACTACTTACTATGTGCTTCAGTCCATTGTACTTCCCCACATACAACTCTTCCAACGATGACATTGAAGAGGCAACGCCAAGTGTGAACAACGATGTCAACTTGTTGTTGTAGCACTTAGGCTCCGTTTGGTACCCATGAAATGGGTTTTACAATGTAAAAGGACACGGATTCCAAGATTTTCATGTGTTTGGTATGGTAATTTGAGCTATGTAAAGTGGATTACAATGTAAAGGGCTTTACATTACATAGGCCATTTTTCTTTACTTCACATTTCTGATGTAATCCAAGTCTACCTAGGGAATTATGGTAGAATTCCTAATTTGCCCCTCTCACTCCCATCCCATCTCCTCCCCCAAATGGTGAACGGCGGCGGCGGCGGTGTACGGCGGCGCCGACCACCGTGGACCACCGTGTACGGCGGCGCCGACCACCATGGACGGCGGTGGTAGGCGGCGGTCTGGTGGTGGTTGTGGGAAGGGCATTTTTGTCATTTTTTTCTATATCTATTTTACTTTCCCTCCCCTACCTTTTTATACCAAACACTTTCAATTTTTACCTACTTTATATTCCCTCAACTACTTTTCCTTACCCTCACAATTTTTCCCTTGTAAAACCCTTTCCTTTACATACCTCAAATGCTACCAAACGGAGCCTTAGTAATTCTCATCTTCGTGACAAAGGACGGATTTAATGGGCTTCTCATAAGACATCCAGCTATATTGAAGCCCTTTTTAGCCTCTATTAACATCTGTACTCCACACAACCACAAACAAGTTCTTTGTTAATTAGTAATTGCAAAATATTATATTATTTGTCTCTTCATTTGATTTTATATATGTGGCAACACTAATAACAGATTCTTGTGTCTTGGATTTATCTATTGGTTTTTTCAAATACGGATTTGGGAAATTGAAATTTGACAAGGAAAGAAAGGAGAGTTTAAAAGTTGGGAATCACATGCATTGTTTTATAAATTCATGACCTACTCAATAATAGATTTATAAAAGATAGTAAATAATAAATTCCTTAATTTTCTAGGTCTTACAATTATTTCTTTTTTAAAAAATCTGAAGATATATATATAATAGAAATCTTAAATCCTAATTGCAAAATTAAAAATAAATAACATGAAAAATATATTATTGGAATTTAATTAGATAACAAAATATTGGAGCTAAAATACCATATTTCAACATCACCGCTTACTATTCTTTTCACTGCTTGTAGTTAAGATGCAATATCAGTTACTCATCATAAAGATTGAGATATAAAGAGGGAGGGGTACCTGTGTCTGTGACCGTGAGGTAGTGTGGTCTGGTAGAGTCTCACTTAATTTTGGGAAAAAGCAATAAATAGGAATAGCAGCCCAAGAGAATGCGTTATTAGTGCCACTCTTACTGCCATCTTTTTCCTTCAAACCATCTTCTCCTAATTGTCTACTCCTCACAATACAACATTCTACAGGAAACATGCCACTCAACTTTGGTGCATCCAAAATATCCAGAGGCTGCAGAACTTACATATTCTGAGTTTCCTACTCATTTCACTTATAATAGAGATGAACAAATATAGACTCGAAGGAAGCGTGGGAATTGCATTGGAAGGTTGTTCTATGTTCCTCCAGGTTCTGGTGAACTGTACTATTTGAGGATCTTGGTTAATATTTGTAAGGGTCTTACATGTTATGAAGATATAAGAACTATTGATGGCACTACATATGGAACTTTCAGAGAAGCATGTTATCAACTAGGGTTGTTGGATGATGACAAAGAGTATATTGATGGGATCATAGAGGCAAGTAATTGGGCATCTGCTAACTACTTGAGACGTTTATTTGTCACATTGTTGTTCTCATGCAGCTTTAGCAACCCTCATTCCATTTGGCTGAAAACATGGCAATATCTATCTGAGGATATACTATTTAGACAACGGGTAATTCTCAATCATCAAGGTAATTTAAAGTGTTGTCTATAATTTTTTTTAAATAGTTTTTTTTTTATTTTTTCATTATTTCCTATTCAAATTTCATAAAGATTCATGTTCCTAAATTTTTTAACTATATTTATTTCCTTTCAAGTCTTCAATTAAGTGATAGTCAAATACAAAACTATGCATTGATTGAGATAAACAAAATGCTACTTCCTTCTGGAAAAAGTCTTAAAGACTATCCTCCAATGCCTATTCTTGAAGAATCTGTTTCTCTTCAAAGATCTAACAGATTGATTATTGATGAACAATGTTATGCTCAGATTTCTTTGTCTTCGGATCATCAAAGTTTAATGATGAAACTTACAGATGAACAAAGAATGATATATGATACCATTATGAACTCAGTTGATGCTAATCTTGGTGGTTTATTCTTTCTATATGGGTTTGGAGGCTCAGGAAAGACATTTGTATGGAATACTTTGTCTGCTGGGTTAAGATCTAAAGGAAATATAGTTCTAAATGTTGCTTCCAGCGGCATTGCATCTTTACTTCTTCGTAGAGGACGAACTGCTCATACAAGGTTTTGCATTCCTATTGATATCAATGAATCCTCTATTTGAAATATCAAGCAAAGATCTGATTTAACAACATTGCTTTCTGAAACAAAGCTCATAATATGGGATGAGGCGCCAATGGTAAACAAATACTGTTTTGAAGCATTGGATCGCACAATGCGTGATGTGCTTAGATTTTCAAATCCTCTGAGTAATGATTTGCCATTTGGAGGAAAGGTCGTTGTCTTTGGTGGTGACTTTAGGCAGATTTTGCCTGTGATTCCTAAGGGTTCAAGAAAAGATATTGTTAATACTTCATTAAACTCTTCCTACTTATGGTCTCATTGTAAGGTTTTAACACTGACAAAGAATATGAGGCTTCAAGTTGAATCATCTCCGCAAGAGATAAATGAAATCAGAGAGTTCTCTAATTGGATCCTTGTTGTTGGTAACGGTACAGTTGGTGGTGATAATGATGGCTATGAAGATATAGAAATACCTGAAGATCTTCTAATAACAGAAGCTGCCAATCCTATTTCTGCAATAGTTGATAGCACATATCCAGATTTTGTAGGTAATATCAACTCCATTACCTATTTACAAGATAGAGCTATTTTGTGCGCAACATTAGATGATGTTGATGCTATGAATGATTTCATGATATCTATGCTACCTGGAGATGAGGTCACCTACTTAAGTTCTGATGGCATATGTAGATCAGACATGAATGCACAATCTGTAGAAGATATTTACACACCTGAGATTCTTAATTCTTTGATATGCTCAGGTGTTCCAAATCATGTTTTAAGGCTAAAAGTCGGGTCTCCTATCATGTTATTGAGAAATTTGAACAGAGCTATGGGTCTATGTAATGGTAGCAGACTGATTATAACCAAGTTAGGGAAGCATGTGGTTGAAGCCAAGATCATAACTGGTGATAAAATTGGAGAGAAGGTGTTAATTCCCCGTACTGTCATGACTCCTTCGAATTCTACATTGCCTTTCAAATTTCAATGTAGGCAATTTCCTATTTGTCTATCTTTTGCAATGACAATAAATAAAAGCCAAGGCCAATCTCTCTCCACAGTGGGCCTATACCTTTCTAGACCAGTTTTTACCCATGGACAGTTATATGTTGCTATATCTAGAGTTAAAAGAAGGAAGGATCTTAAGATAATAATATGCGACAAGGATGGTAATATCTTCAACAAGACTACAAATGCTGTCTTCAAGGAGGTTTTTAGAAATCTGACTTGACTTTCAAAGGTTTGATATTTTTGTTTTGTTAAGTTTTTGGAAATGTTTGATTTAACAATTTCATATATGTACACTGATGAGCATATTTTTACTATGTCAATTCCCTTTTATGTTTTAATTGTTAAGCATGTCATTCAAAACCAATCTATGGCATCCCAAAGATAAAACTTGAACATTTAGGAATAAAAATTGTATATTTTTGTCTCTCTTTTTCTCATAAACACAAATTAGTTCTACAGCAATTTCAAATTAATCAAGTACAGAATAACATACAAAAGTCAATTTCAATCAGCCATAAACAGATGCTTACCTCTTTTCCCTGCTTTCAAACATTGTTTTCCTATGTTTTGTTTTGATGAAACTTCACATGCTCTCCAGTTAGTCTCAATTTTATGACTAATGATACAATATTTAGCTGAAACAGAGCAACTTGATCAATATTATCATCATAACTATACAAAATTGATTATTTGCAGCATAATTAGAGTTACTGAAGTAGATTATTTGGTTTTGACACTGATTTTTTAACACATTCACAAAATGAAATAACACCATAAATTAGATAAAGGTTTGTTCAAGTTTCCTTTCTAAAATATCCAGTATACCAAAATAAAACTCAAAATCATCTACCCATTTTTACTAAAACATTGCATTTCTATAAGTTGCGATTTCTCTGAACTAATTTCTCTATACATTCATTTACAAACAGGATTTTGAGACTTACGGTAATGCTTACATGAAATGGAGAAGAACTATTGTGATGATTCTGTTCCATAGCTCACGCCTTATTTGTGAACAATATTGTTGACCCATTGAAGCTGTTGTTGCTAGGGTTTCTGTTTAGCAGTTGCAGCTCCTATTTGTCTAAGAAGAAGAAGACATATCCGTTGTGTTTGTGCAGGATGAAGATAATGCGAGCTACATTCGTGAGGATGAGATTTCAGATGTAAAAAAAATTGGTGTTAATTACGTTTTGGTGTTTATTATTTTCTTAAAATTTCAGGATTACGTTTTGGTCCCAAATATTTATTTGATGTTTTGGTATTTATTACATTCTAGTACATAGTATTCAAATTTTGTTCTTTATTACAGTTTTGGTCACAATGTTTTTTATTTCATTTTTACTTCCCATTTTCTTATATAATTTGTGGTCTCTGAATTTCTTTTATTTACATTTTGGGCCCTAATGGTTTTTCTAATGATTTCAATTCTCTTTAGTATTTTATTTTATTCAATTTTGATCCCTAATATGTTGTGCACCCTAAACTAAATGTCTTTAACTCTTTTGCATATTTTTTTATGTTAAAAAAAATAATAATATTGAATCTAACATGCATTCTATGACAAAGTTCTTCTACTTTTTAATAAGCATATTTGACAAAAAATATACAAATCTCATATATTTAATAAAAAAAGTATATGAAGTCATTATTTATTTCGGTTTTAATATATTTTATGATAAGCAAAATTAATTTATAACTATAAGAATTAAGTATAAAGAAACATTAAATGTCTCACCGTGATTGAGTATTAAAAAGTAAAGTACAATGTTTAGATATTTTTCTTACTTTTTAAATTTATAATTTGTTATAATTTATAGATAATAGTCTATATTTAGTAAACTTAAGAATCGCACGTGAAATTATCTTTTGCATATCCTTTGTATGTTACAAAAATTAATAATGAATATAACATCCATTCTATGACAAAGTTAGTTTAATTTATAATAAGCGTAGTTCTGAAAAAATTTACATATCTTATTTTTTTAATAAAAAAGAATATGAAGTGGTTATTCATTTCTGTTTTAATATTTTTATTGATAAGCAAAATAAATTTATAAATATAAGAAATATGTATAAAAAACATTAAATGTCCATATGTGATGTAGTAAAAAAAATTAAAGTATATGTTAAGATATTTTCTTTTATTTAATTGTATAATTTGTTATAATTTATATATAATAGTTTATATTTAATAAACTTAAGAATCACCCGTGGAATTCCACGGGATTAAAACTAGTTAGTATATATAGGGCAAAACATCTCTTGTAGCTTTTTTGGATTAAGAATATCGTCCAGTGGTATATAACTATATATCATTGTTATGAATTAGATTTGATTATGTAAATGAATTTGAATTAAAGTATTGATCTAGAGTTTGGCCTAAATATGAGCCTAGACGTTGGAGATTCTAGAATTAATTGTATTTATTGTATTTCTTAGAATAAACTATCTTCTCTTGTATAAATACCCTATGACATTCAGAAATAAATAACAATCAAGAAAAGTCTTTCTCACATCCTATTCTCTCATTTTATATTTTCATATACTTTACTATATATTTAACATTGTTTCAGAGTCGTCATACTGATTACTACGGTTTCATTCTAGTACCTTTCACGATTTTTGCTCACCATGGCAACGAGTCAGGAGGCATCATTTGCATAAGTAAAAATGATTCACTATAACTGAATCTGTTTATAGAAAAGATCCGTTATACATATGTTCATCCAATAACAATGTTGATGGTGGGACAATGGATGAGAATGAAGATCTGCAGAAACATAAAGATTTTTGACATGAGCACCATATTTGAAATGATCCATAAGGAGCTACACAAATATATAAAAGGAAAAGCTGCTTCAAATGAAGAAACTCCTGTGAACACCAACTACTTCGCTGACTTTGCAGGTACTCTCAATGATGATAACCCTAAGATTCATGCTACTATTTATTGGATCTTAGATTATGGGGCCTCAAGT
Organism: Chamaecrista fasciculata; assembly: GCA_003254925.1. Lineage (NCBI taxonomy): Eukaryota > Viridiplantae > Streptophyta > Magnoliopsida > Fabales > Fabaceae > Chamaecrista > Chamaecrista fasciculata. Next base: position 457,366 of record QANZ01007536.1, read on the forward strand.
CATGCAACTGGTATTCCTTATTTCTTTTCTGAATTAAGAAAGGTTAAGGGCAAGATCATAGTGGGCTTGCCAGATGGTAGTGGCAAGCAAGTTTTGGCATGGGTGATGTTGTGCTGAATGACAAATTAGTTTTAAAGAAGGGTAAATTATACTTTGATACTATGTGGTTTGACCCTATTTCACTTTGGTACCATGTGGTTTGAAACCTAACACTTTGGTACCCTGAGGTTTGGAACTTTAACACATTGGTACCCTCAAAATGTTTTCCGTCCAATTTTAACGGAAATTTAGCATCTCACATGCGCTTCTTCAACCAAATTTATCTCACTTTAATCTAAATTGAAGATCAAATCGGTATTCAATCTCTCCAACCCAAACAAAATCAAAATCCTTCTTCAGCCTTCTTTGTGTCTTCGTGTTCTCGTCAAAATCCTTCTCCTCTCCAAAATCAAAATCGTTTCACTCTCCAACCCAAACAAAATCTCTCCTCTATTCATCTTCCTCGATATCTCTCTCTCAACCAAATCAAACCAAACCCTAATCAATCAAATCATCACATACAGAGAAAAACAGGACAAAACGATTAATCAATCAATCACATATCATATATATATATATTGTGCATTATCATCGATTCGACGGAAAATTTCAAAATCAGAACAAATAAATCATCAGAAATTGGGTGAAATAAATCAGAACAAATAATCGAATCGACGGTTTTAATTTCTGTGAAATTCTTTCGTGTTTCCTGAGATCTCCAATTCTCATCAATGGCTGGTGGGATTGTGGTGGTTTTCGATTTCGACAAGACCATCGTCGACTGCGACAGCGACAATTGGGTCGTCGATGGCCTCGCCGCCACTGATTTGTTCAATCGTCTTCTTCCCACCATGCCTTGGAACTCTCTCATGGTTAATTGATTTCTGATGATTTATTTGTTCTGATTTTGAAAATTTCCATCGAATCGATGATAATGCACAATATATATATATGATGTGTGATTGATTGATTAATCGTTTCGTTCTGTTTTTCCTTTGTATGTGATGATTTGATTGATTAGGGTTTGGTTTGATTTGGTTGAGAGAGAGATATCGAGGAAGATGAATAGAAGAGAGATTTTGTTTGGGTTGGAGAGGGGCACGATTCTGATTTTGGAGATCGGAGAAGGATTTTGATGAACACGAAGACACAGAGAAAGCTGAAGAAGGATTTTGATTTTGTTTGGGTTGGAGAGATTGAATACCGATTTGATCTTCAATTTAGATTAAAGTGAGATAAATTTGGTTGAAGAAGCGCACTCGCGAGATGCTAAATTTTCGTTAAATTTGACGGAAAACGTTTTGAGGGTACCAATGTGTTAAAGTTCCAAACTTCAGGGTACCAAAGTGTTAGGTTTTAAATCACAGGGTACCAAAGTGAAATATGGTCAAACCACATGGTACCAAAGTGTAATTTACCCTTTAAAGAATGTTCTTTATATGTCTGAACTCAAATGCAATTGAATCTCAGTTTGTAAACTTGCCACTAGTTCAAATTACTCCTTCATCTTTGATGCTCAAAAATGCATAGCGTTGGACCAACTGAATAAGGAAGTGATAGCAGAAGTTTTGGCTAGGAAGAATCTTTATATCTTGGAAGTTGACAATGGCCTAGTCAGCAATGTCAATAGTAGCAGAGCAACAGATGTTTAGTGGCATGAACGTTTGGAACATCATAGCAATCAAGTTCTGTCACATTTATCTTTACCTTGTAAACATGATGATGTTAAAGTTTGTAATATGATCAATTGATAAAGATAAATTATTTCAATTATCAAAGTAAATTTTGTCTTTATCAATAATTTTTTTTACACATAATCTGATTCGAAATTAAAATATCATATTTAAAAAAATTTAATTATTTACTAATTGTACTGAATTTTCTTGATTTTGATAATTTTGGTATAATATGACATAGCCAAACCTCGTTAATCAGTCAACTTAATGTAAATTATGATAATATATTTAGTGCATCTATTCATCAAAGTAAATGATTAAGAATTCAACTTTTTTAAATAAAGAAATATATTAATTATAATTATTTTCTCTTCATTTTCCTTCGCCCTGAATAGTCAATATATACCTAACCCAAACATACCTTACAAGATAAATAAGTATATATATATACTAGCGGGCACGAAAATATGTATGTAACGTTTGATTTGATATTTGTAGTTATTCAGTGAGTAAATAGTATATTTCTATTGTTCAAGGACTAAATCTTTAGAAATGTGAAAATTAAAAGACCAAATAATAACTTTTCACTTTTTGAAATCACATCTACTACTTTCTCTCTCCCATTATCTATACAGTTAGTCAATTATCAAGTTTCACATGTTTATTTATGATTTTTTTCAATTATTAATTTAATTATTATTGACCAACAAAAGCACTCTCACACATATAATACAGTATAGATATAGATATATGTCCGAAATATTCTTCAATTGAACAATATTGATTTCTTTTTATGAAAAATATAACATAGTTAAAGTTTATTTCTAAGACTTCAATGAACATAGTTATAAAAAATACCATCCAAATTCATAAACAAAGGAAACAACAAAAATTAAGAGTATGCAATTTATTTAATTAAATCATCTTTAGTTCTTCTATATATATATACAAAAATATACAATAAATTTATTAAAAGAAAATTTCATATATTGATTGTCAGTAATTAATCACAATAACTAAAATATAAACTTAACTTGCAGATAATCCATTCAAGAATGTGAAAGAAATATATTCTCTTAGATCGAGTCGATTTTCATTCAAGTCTAAAATCTATACCTTTTTTTTTCTAAAATATTAAAATAAGTAATTACTTTCTCGACCAAAAATATCAAATATCATAACTTGTGCAAGGCCATATAGTACCATTTATGATTTTACTTTGTTGTCATTAGCAATAACAATACTAATGTGCTGCCATCTTAATTATAGTGGATAGTGTGATCTAAATATGATGATTTGTCATTTATACGTACAACTAATGTAATTGCAAGGAATTCAAACCTTAATTCCCGTTGAATCAAAAGAAAAACGGGTGCGTATAGTTGTAAAATTAAGATATAACATCTCATCATTTATGTTATTTTTAGATTAATCTAATATATTCATTTTTATTTCATCTTAGCAAGCTTATAAAAACTGTTTGTTGTTGCAAAAAAACAAATTTCAATATACTTTTAACCGACTGCATACAAATGGACAACTTTGATTTCCATAATCATTTCTAAAATTGGCTTATTAATGATGTGTGCTAGCTAGCTATAGTTCAACCTCTCATTTTTTTCTTTGTTAACAATATTAGTAATTTCCTCTTTATATAAACATATATATATATATTCATGGGATACCAATACAATTCATCATCAACAAAGACTTCAATTCCCAAACAAAAAAGCAAAGAAATGGAAAATTCTTCAGCAATGTTGTTGTTGTCTTTCTCCTTCATTGCACACCAATTTCTCATAGCATATGCCCATCATGCTAAACATCCATTGGTACCAGCAGTTTATGTTTTTGGTGGTTCAATTGTAGATTCTGGAAACAACAATCATCTAAATACAATGGCGAGGGCAGATAGGTGGCCTTATGGTATTGATTTTCACAATATAACAGGTCTAGGTCGACACACCAATGGAAAAAATGGAGCTGATTTTATTGGTAAGTTTTTTAGTTGATCAAATGTAATTGATCACATTGACATAAATTGATATAATTTTGAATATTTTGATTTATTCCATGTTGTCCAAAATATAATTTTGATAATGTTTATCAATCTTTCTTCAGCTACTTTTTTGGGATTGCCAATGCCACCACCGTACTTGAACCTTACTGATAATGAAAAAAGTCAAATAACAACGGGAATAAACTATGCCTCAGCATCATGTGGAATCTTAAACACCACTGGAGCAGTAAGAAATTGAAGCTAGCTTCTTGTGAATATTCATCTTTTGTTGCCATTTCTAATATCTTTGAAAATAAATGCTTTGTGTTATTACTAATATTTTTAGTTCCTAACCATTTCTTACTTCTTTTGCTAAAGGGAGATTGTTTGCGTCTAATGAAACAAGTTGAATACTTCACCTTAACTGCAACAAAAGATCTTCCAAAAGCAATTCCAAATCATAAGAAATTGCAACAACAGTTAGCCGAATCCTTATACCTTTTGTTTATCGGCTCAAATGATTATTCTAATACCTCAAACAATCACATCATGGACAACTTCAGTACTCCTGAAGACTTTGCAGATTACCTCCTCGATGAAATTACAAAGCATATCGAGGTTGATTCTACTCTTTAGTATCCTAATTTAATTTCTCCATGCATACATATGAAGCTAATTTAACACAATATATTGGTCATCTTTATGGAGAACATGACAATTTTTTTTTATTTCTTTTGAAATCTTTGATAGACACTTTACAATCTTGGAGCTAGGAAGTTTATGGTGTTTGGGATTTCTGCTTGCAAGCCATTTAATTATACAAAAACATGTGAATCAAGATACTATGCTGACAAACTTCCTGGAAGATTGCTAGACTTACAAGCCAAACTCGTTGGATCATTATTTACAATATATGAAAAATACACCATATATAAAAAGATATTCGACAATCATGAAAAATATGGTAAGTAAACTTATTTGAAGTCTATTATTTACATGTCAAGATTTTATATTGTAATTTTCAAAGAAAAGAAAAAGGAAATGATCTTGATTATGAATTCTTTACATGTATGTGCAGGAATCACAAACATAAATGAACCTTGTTTCACAGAAGGAATGCCTATTTGTCCTGATAGATCAAAGTACCATTTGTTTGATATATATACCCATCAAACTGAAGTTTCACATGAGATTGCTGCAAAGGAATGTTTTTATGGAAAAGGTTGCTATCCTTACTCTCTTCTAGACTTGGCCAAGGCACCTATCAAACATCATTAGTGACCGAAGGAATTGAAAATAGTTAAAATTTTCATTTGTAATTGGTTGGGTATTGTTTAATCATTGAATGTTTGTTTTTGATAGAAAATCATTTAAAATTCATGTGTGAGAATTAAACATTTATGAATGCTTGTAAAAAATGAAAAAAAAAATATATTATTGATCTCAGAGATCTATTATGAATTTTTCCTCTTTCAATATTGTAATTGAAATTTTACTATGTGTATAAGTAGCTATCGGCCCACTGCAGTACGATAGATATTCTATTATAGATCGAAAAAAATAAAGGCAAAAGTACTAATTCAGTCCCCAAACTTCACATCAACAATGAATTTCGTCCCCAATCTTTTTTATAGTCAATTTCGTCCTCAATGTTTTACATTTCTGTGAGTTTTATCATTTGCTTTTACTTTAGCCAAATATTAACGACATAATCTTCATTGCTAATGATATATAATGTAAAATTGATAGAAAAAAACTCAAATCTTAACTTATATTAAAATATAGGATGTAATCTGTGGTTAATTTTTTTTAAAGAAATTAGTCGAAGGATAAAATTGACCAAAATATAAAACATTGAGGTCAAAATTGACAAGAGATTGAGGACGAATTTGACAGTCGATGTAAAGTTTGAGGATGAAATTAATACTTTTTGTCAAAAATAAAAAAATTAACCTAATTGATCAATATGCCTTTCTCTCATTTTGAATCGGTTTTTGAGAGATGTTAATATTTAGTGACTAACAATAGTTCAAATATTAATCAAAAAAAATACATATTAGAAACCACTAAAGAAAAAACTCTCGGTCAAAGGCATACCATCCTTCCTTCATTAACTAGACTATTTCTCCAAATGCATGCATTAAAGAAACATACAATTAGCAACATCCGATAGGTCAAAACATTAATATATTACTATGGTAATATAAGTGTGTGAAATATCTGAAATAAGAATATTTAGAATAGAGAGAAAATAGGAAGAGAGATAGATTCTATTATTCAACTTATATCAAACTCACTTTACATCAACTCTCAAAGCTTCTATTTAAAGGTTAGAGAATATGAAGGAGGGAAATGTACCTAATGAATGTACCCACATTCATGTACACAAGAAACTAAAGATCATAAACTTAATTACAAAGAACATTACAAACTTCTATACATGGAGATATGAAAAGACAATTGCGAATGTTCACAAATACTAATTATTTATAACACTCCCTTGAATATTCACAATATGTTTTGATACGCATTACAAGCTGCCTCATTAGAAATCTTGCTAGGAAAACCCAGTGGGACAAAACCATGGCGAAGGGAAAAAGAGTACAACGCGTATCTCCCCCTGATTATTACATCACTGAAGATCTTTTAATCAACGTATTCCAATTTGATAAGCCAACTTCTCAAATGTTGCAGCTGGCAATGCCTTTGTAAATAAATCAGCGAAATTATAACTTGAATGAACTTCTTGAACTTCTATATCGCTGTTACATTATCACTTGATCGAACTTGTTGGATTTGTATGTTACCTTGGTGAAATATATTTCGTTATATCTCCTTTGATGTATCCATCTTTTAGCTGAACTATACGTGTCATCATATTATCTTCATACAATGCGATTGACACATTTCCTTGCAAAAACAAATTACACATCTTTTGGATGTGTTGAATTAGTAGCCTCAACTAAACACATTCTTGATTTGCCTTATACATTATCTATGAGGATCAAATAATTAGCTAGCATATACATCACCAAGGAATTGTGAACTAAATTTATTTAAATAAAATAAAAATTTATCAACTATTCTTTTGAGATATTTTAAGAAATATATATTTTTCATTCTTTTGATTAATGAAGAACTATATTTTTCTAGCAAGTTTACCGAAAACATTAATACTCTTATAAGATTAAGATATGATACTACCAGACCAAAGTTTTTCTTCTTTCTTTGAGATTAAAAGGATATTGTATCATTTCAAGTGATCAATTTATCCATCATGGATGCACCTCTTGTCCCTGCAAAACAATCTTAATACATTTTCTATTAATAATAACCTCACTATTATAATATGCTTAATTTATAAGATGAGACAAAATTTTAATTTATCTAAAATCTTTCTTGCAAAACTATTTCTTGAAATAATTTACTATATTTTGAGCTCTTCAAGAGTTTAAATCATAAATATATACAATATTGATCACGTATTTTGATTCATATCTCTTTATGACAATATATAGACAAATTGGATCATTTTTCTATATTTTCTTTTTAACTAATATTCCCTTAGACAATTGTACCACATATGTCTAGGTTTTTTTCAACCTATGTAAGGATTTTATTTATCCTTATTGAACAAGAAATCTTGCATGCTTTCTATAATCTGGCATGTCTAGGAGGAGAGATAGATTTTATTATACAACTTATATCAAATTCACTTTACATCAATTCTCAAAGCCTCTATTTATAGGCTAGAGAATATGAAGGAGGGAATTGTACCTAATGAATATATAGACTCACATTCATGTACACAAGAAACTAAATATCTTCTTTTTTGTTGGCATGAACACAAGAAACTAAAGATCATAAACTTAATTACAAAGAATATTACAAACTTCTATACATGGAGATATGAAAAGGCAATTGTTACAGTAATCCTTCTAGTCCTAGTAAAATTAAAAGACAGAGAATCATGGAAACAAGATAGAGAGACAAAGCTACGCATGGAATTAAAGATAGTGAGGGGTGAAGATGAGCTTTGTCCCCAGTTGGCCAAGATATCAGCAGGGCCATTTGCTTCTCTGAAGGTGTGACGAATAGAGGCAGAATCAAAATTCTGAAGGTAGCATCTGCAGTTGTTAATAAGAGAAAAAAGACGATGATGAGAGGAAATGCCAGTATTAGAAATAAGATCAACAGCTAGCTTAGAGTCAGTTTCGACAATTATGTGCGATATATTCAGGTCTTGTGCAAGTTTCAGGCCATTTTGAATGCTCCAAAGTTCTGCTTTTAAGATGCAACCCTGTCCAAGAAAGCAAGCATAACCGGAAATCCAGCACCCATTATGGTCTCGGATGAGACCCCCAGCCCCTAGTAAGTGATCCTTAGCTGACCCGTCACAATTAAGTTTAAAGAAAGGGGGTGGATGGGACCAGGAGGTAGAAAAGGAGGTGGTAGAGGTAATATCAGAGGGGGGGGGGAAGAGATGTATACGTGTTCAACAGACTCAGCAAGAGTACGATTGATAATTAAGTGAGGGGAGAAGGCTTTTTTATTGAAAAGAACATCATTTCGAGCTAACCAGATATTTCTAAGAAGTATTTGAAAGAAAAGATGCCAAGAGATGTTGTGCTTGAGTTTTTTTTTGTGATTACTGTGGAATTTCAACCAGGAGGGGAAATCTAAGTTTCTATTAAGGTCATGAGGGAGGAGGTGCCAAATTTGGGAAGTTTTATGACAGTTCATAAAAAGGTGTTCGAGATCTTCAACAACATTCAGACACAAAGAACAGGAAGGGTTAGGGATGCAATTTTTGATGTAGAGGTTCTGGTTTGTAGGGATGGCATTGTTTAGAAGTCTCCAAATGAAAAGAGATACTCTAGGGGGAAGTTTGGTTTTCCAAATCCAATTCAGATTATCTTGTTTAAGGTGTTTAAAAAGGCTGAGATAAGCGGAGGAGGAAGAGAAGATACCATTTCCCGAAGGTGCCCAAGATATAGTGTCAGGTATGGATTTGGTGAGATCAAGAGGTGTACTGGATATGTGGTCTTTGATATAGGGGGAAAAATGTAGGAGATGCTTGAGAGATCGATGTTACCATGGTGGTTTATGATAGAGGATAAGGGCAAGTTTTCTTCATTAGGGGGAACAAGACCTTCCAAGAGATTTTTTAAGGGTCCAATGTCTAACCATTTATCATACCAAAAGTTGATGGAGTTGCCATTGCCAATATTCCAAATGATGTTATTCTGAAAGATGTTGTTGTCTTTGTCGAGACTTCTACGAATGAAGGATTTAGTGGAGGTTCTTTTATTTAAGAGGTCTCCATACTTACAACGTAGTACAATGGAATAAAGGTTATTGTTTTTAGTGAAGATGTTCCATTTTAGCTTAGCCATAAAGGAAGCATTTATGTGGGAGGATTGTCGAAGCCCGAGACCCCCACAGGTTTTGGGCTTGGTAATGGTTTCCCAATTAATGTGATGAATTTTATGGGCATTTTGGTCGTGACCCCAAAGGAAGTCTCTATTGAGAGAGTCTATTTTTTTTGTGGATTGACATAGGGATGGAGAAGGATTGAAGAGCATGTGAGGATAAGGTATTTAAGGTGGAATTGATAAGTTTGAATGCGTCCAGCCATGGAAAGGGAGTGTCTTTTCCATCCTTGTAATTTGTTAAGCATGTTATCAATAATAAAGAAGAAGTCAGATTTGTTATAGTTAGGTTTAAGAGGGAGGCCGAGATAGTTACCTAGAGAGCTAGAGGCTTTGATGGGGAGGGTATTTTTCACAAGGTTTTTAAAATTTTGATTAACAGTTTTTGAGTACCAGATCTTGGATTTGTCAAGGTTGATGGAGAGGTTAGAAAGAAGGGAGAAGTTATCGAGGCAAGATTTGATGGAAGAGAGATTATTTTTAGTTGCTTTGGCGAAGAGGAGGATGTCATCCGCGAAAAAGAGGTGGGAGAAGCTAATGATATTATTGTCGTTTTTAAAGGTAAAAGGAGTCCAGTTTTTTCTGTCTACTTCGTTGAGGATGATGTGGTTGAGGTATTCCATGGCAAGGATAAAGAGATAGGGGGAAATAGGGTCGCCTTGTCTAATGTCGCGTTGAGGAATGAAGGAAGAAAGTCTTTTACAATTCAGAATAGGAGTGTAGGTGAAAGATTTAAAAATAGAGTTGATGAGTTGAATCCACTCGGGAGGGAAGTTAAAGAGGGAAAGCATATCTGATATAAAACTCCAAGAAATAGTATCAAAGGCTTTAGAAATGTCAAGTTTTAGAATCATCCAGCCAGATTGAGCTTTGGAATTTGACATAGAGTGCATAATCTCGTGAGCAGCGATGAAGAGGTCATTTGTTTGTTTGCCTTTTTGGAAAGCTCCTTGGAAAGGAGAGATGAGTTTAGGGATAAGGGGTTTGAGACGGTTGGTAAGGAGTTTACTGAGGATTTTGTAGTGGGTCATGCAAAGACCTATAGGCCTAAGGTGGGAAGGTTTTGAAGGATTTCTGATTTTAGGAATGAGGCATAGAAGGGTGTTTCCCCAAGAAGGCGGGATAGTCCAAGAGGTAAAAATATTGTTAAAGGAGTTAAGAAATTGGTGCTTGACAGTGTTCCAATTTTTTTGGTAAAAAATGGCGTGAAGGCCGTCTTCTCCAGGGGATTTAAGAGGGTGGAGATCAAAACATGCAAGTTTAATTTCAAGTTCATTCGGAGGATGAGTGAGAGAGTTTTTCTCTTGAGGGGAGAGAGTGGGGAGGTTGGGCAGATGGGAAGGAGGGTTATTGTTGAGGTGATTAGAGGAGTAAATATCCTTAAAGAAAGAGAAGATATAATAGAAGAGATTTCAGAGGTATTCCAGGTGATGGATCCATCATCACGAGTGAGGCAAAGGATGTTGTTGTTTTTTCTGCGAATAATGGCGCTTTGGTGGAAAAATTTTGTATTTTTGTCTCCAAGAGTAATCCAGTTAATCCTAGATTTCATATGCCATAATTCCTCTTCTTGTTTAAGGATGGCAGAGAGCTTGTTTTGGAGATTTTTTTCAAGAATGAGGTGTTGGGGGGTAGGATTAGAGCAAAGAGAGTGTTGGAGACCAAGGAGTAGTCTGGCATAAAGGTGACGTTTTTCGTGGTTGATATTTTTAAACGTATTTTTGCTCCAGATTTTAATAGCTTGCTGAATATTAGTGATAATGTCATAAATATCATTTTTGTCGTTATCCCAGTGGAGCTTAATAAGATCCGGAAAAGAAGGGTGGTTGACCCAAAAAGACTCGAGTCTAAAGAAGTTGTTATTTTGGTAAGAAGAGGGCAGGGTGTTAAGGAAAATGGGGCAGTGGTCAGAGTGTGTTCTAGGAAGATGAGACACAGAACAGTTAGGGAAGAGTTGGAGCCATGCAGAGTTTGCATGGCAACGATCTATCTTAGTTCTGATGATTTTACCATGTTCTCTATTATTTGTCCAGGTAAAAAAAAGGCAATTGTTAATATTCACAAATACTAATTATTTATAACAGTAAGTGTTAGAAGGGATATATTATATATACATAATATAATATTACTTCGTTAAGATAAATGGCTGAGATTGTTCCGTATTGAAAAAATAAATATTTTTTATTTTAACAAAAAAATAAAAGAAGAAATTAATGATTTTATCCTTATAATTCATTTAGTACATAGAACTATAAGGCAATCATTGTGAGAGACGATAAAGTAAGGTATGATTCTTTTCTTCATTATTTGTATTCATATTTGTTCATTTTATTTAATTATATATAGGTAAAAGTATTTGCGGTATACCCTAAAATATAAATATAATTTCAAGTATATTTTTAATTTTTTTTTATGGTCAATTATAGTCTAAAACTTTTACATTTGATTCAATTACACCACAAGGTCCAACATCGTCTAAATCGTTAAAAGAAAATGTTGATATGTCAATTGATGACTTTTTTCTTCTCTTTTTTATATCAATTATATCCCTAAATTTTTACATTTGACTCAATTGTGCTCTTAAAGCCTTGGGGTACCCCTAATGTTCTGCCATCTTAATTATAGTGGATAGTGTGATCTAAATATGACGATGTACTATTTATATGTAAATCTAAAATAATTGCCAGAAAATCAAACCTTAATTTCCATTGAATTTAAAGAAAAACGGGTGGGTATAGTTGTGAAATTAAGATATAATAACAACTCATCATTTTGTTATCTAATATATATACTCATTTTTGTTTCATCTTAGCAAGCTTAAAAACTGTTTGTTGTTGCACAAAAACAAATTTCAATATACTTTTAAAACGAGTGCATACAAATGGACAACTTTGATTTCCATAATCATTTCTAAAATTGGCTTATTAATGATGTGTGCTGCTAGCTAGCTATAGTTCAACATCCTCATCTTTATTTTCGTTTTCTTTGTTAACAATATTAGTATTTGCCCTATATATATTCATGGGATACCAATACCATTCATCATCAACTAAGACTTCCCAAACAAAAAAATAAAAAGAAATGGAAAATTCAGCAATGTTGTTGTTGGCTTTCTCCTTCATTGCACACCAATTTCTCATAGCATATGCCCATCATGCTAAACATCCATTGGTACCAGCAGTTTATGTTTTTGGTGGTTCAATTGTAGATTCTGGAAACAACAATCATCTAAATACAATGGCGAGGGCAGATAGGTGGCCTTATGGTATTGATTTTCACAATATAACAGGTCTAGGTCGACACACCAATGGAAAAAATGGAGCTGATTTTATTGGTAAGTTTTTTAGTTGATATATCAAATGTAATTGATCACATTGACATAAATTGATATAATTTTGAATATTTTGATTTATTGCATGTTGTCCAAAATATAACTGATAATGTTTATCAATCTTTCTTCAGCTACTTTTTTGGGATTGCCAATGCCACCACCGTACTTGAACCTTACTGATAATGAAAAAAGTCAAATAACAACGGGAATAAACTATGCCTCAGCATCATGTGGAATCTTAAACACCACTGGAGCAGTAAGAAATTGAAGCTAGCTTCTTGTGAATATTCATCTTTTGTTGCCATTTCTAATATCTTTGAAAATAAATGCTTTGTGTTATTACTAATATTTTTAGTTCCTAACCATTTCTTACTTCTTTTGCTAAAGGGAGATTGTTTGCGTCTAATGAAACAAGTTGAATACTTCACCTTAACTGCAACAAAAGATCTTCCAAAAGCAATTCCAAATCATAAGAAATTGCAACAACAGTTAGCCGAATCCTTATACCTTTTGTTTATCGGCTCAAATGATTATTCTAATACCTCAAACAATCACATCATGGACAACTTCAGTACTCCTGAAGACTTTGCAGATTACCTCCTCGATGAAATTACAAAGCATATCGAGGTTAATTCTACTCTTTAGTATCCTAATTTAATTTCTCCATGCATACATATGAAGCTAATTTAACACAATATATTGGTCATCTTTATGGAGAACATGACAATTTTTTTTTATTTCTTTTGAAATCTTTGATAGACACTTTACAATCTTGGAGCTAGGAAGTTTATGGTGTTTGGGATTTCTGCTTGCAAGCCATTTAATTATACAAAAACATGTGAATCAAGATACTATGCTGACAAACTTCCTGGAAGATTGCTAGACTTACAAGCCAAACTCGTTGGATCATTATTTACAATATATGAAAAATACACCATATATAAAAAGATATTCGACAATCATGAAAAATATGGTAAGTAAACTTATTTGAAGTCTATTATTTACATGTCAAGATTTTATATTGTAATTTTCAAAGAAAAGAAAAAGGAAATGATCTTGATTATGAATTCTTTACATGTATGTGCAGGAATCACAAACATAAATGAACCTTGTTTCACAGAAGGAATGCCTATTTGTCCTGATAGATCAAAGTACCATTTGTTTGATATATATACCCATCAAACTGAAGTTTCACATGAGATTGCTGCAAAGGAATGTTTTTATGGAAAAGGTTGCTATCCTTACTCTCTTCTAGACTTGGCCAAGGCACCTATCAAACATCATTAGTGACCGAAGGAATTGAAAATAGTTAAAATTTTCATTTGTAATTGGTTGGGTATTGTTTAATCATTGAATGTTTGTTTTTGATAGAAAATCATTTAAAATTCATGTGTGAGAATTAAACATTTATGAATGCTTGTAAAAAATGAAAAAAAAAATATATTATTGATCTCAGAGATCTATTATGAATTTTTCCTCTTTCAATATTGTAATTGAAATTTTACTATGTGTATAAGTAGCTATCGGCCCACTGCAGTACGATAGATATTCTATTATAGATCGAAAAAAATAAAGGCAAAAGTACTAATTCAGTCCCCAAACTTCACATCAACAATGAATTTCGTCCCCAATCTTTTTTATAGTCAATTTCGTCCTCAATGTTTTACATTTCTGTGAGTTTTATCATTTGCTTTTACTTTAGCCAAATATTAACGACATAATCTTCATTGCTAATGATATATAATGTAAAATTGATAGAAAAAAACTCAAATCTTAACTTATATTAAAATATAGGATGTAATCTGTGGTTAATTTTTTTTAAAGAAATTAGTCGAAGGATAAAATTGACCAAAATATAAAACATTGAGGTCAAAATTGACAAGAGATTGAGGACGAATTTGACAGTCGATGTAAAGTTTGAGGATGAAATTAATACTTTTTGTCAAAAATAAAAAAATTAACCTAATTGATCAATATGCCTTTCTCTCATTTTGAATCGGTTTTTGAGAGATGTTAATATTTAGTGACTAACAATAGTTCAAATATTAATCAAAAAAAATACATATTAGAAACCACTAAAGAAAAAACTCTCGGTCAAAGGCATACCATCCTTCCTTCATTAACTAGACTATTTCTCCAAATGCATGCATTAAAGAAACATACAATTAGCAACATCCGATAGGTCAAAACATTAATATATTACTATGGTAATATAAGTGTGTGAAATATCTGAAATAAGAATATTTAGAATAGAGAGAAAATAGGAAGAGAGATAGATTCTATTATTCAACTTATATCAAACTCACTTTACATCAACTCTCAAAGCTTCTATTTAAAGGTTAGAGAATATGAAGGAGGGAAATGTACCTAATGAATGTACCCACATTCATGTACACAAGAAACTAAAGATCATAAACTTAATTACAAAGAACATTACAAACTTCTATACATGGAGATATGAAAAGACAATTGCGAATGTTCACAAATACTAATTATTTATAACACTCCCTTGAATATTCACAATATGTTTTGATACGCATTACAAGCTGCCTCATTAGAAATCTTGCTAGGAAAACCCAGTGGGACAAAACCATGGCGAAGGGAAAAAGAGTACAACGCGTATCTCCCCCTGATTATTACATCACTGAAGATCTTTTAATCAACGTATTCCAATTTGATAAGCCAACTTCTCAAATGTTGCAGCTGGCAATGCCTTTGTAAATAAATCAGCGAAATTATAACTTGAATGAACTTCTTGAACTTCTATATCGCTGTTACATTATCACTTGATCGAACTTGTTGGATTTGTATGTTACCTTGGTGAAATATATTTCGTTATATCTCCTTTGATGTATCCATCTTTTAGCTGAACTATACGTGTCATCATATTATCTTCATACAATGCGATTGACACATTTCCTTGCAAAAACAAATTACACATCTTTTGGATGTGTTGAATTAGTAGCCTCAACTAAACACATTCTTGATTTTCCTTATACATTATCTACGAGGATCAAATAATTAGCTAGCATATACGTCACCAAGGAATTGTGAACAAAATTTATTTAAATAAAATAAAAATTTATCAACTATTCTTTTGAGATATTTTAAAATATATATATTTTTCATTCTTTTGATTAATGAAGAACTATATTTTTCTAGTAAGTTTACCAAAAACATTAATACTCTTATAAGATTAAGATATGATACTACCGGACCAAAGTTTTTCTTATTTCTTTGAGATTAAAAAGATATTGTATCACTTCAAGTGATCAATTTATCCATCATGGATGCACCTCTTGTCCCTGCAAAACAATCTTAATACATTTTCTATTAATAATAACCTCACTATTATAATATGCTTAATTTATAAGATGAGACAAAATTTTAATTTATCTAAAATCTTTCTTGCAAAACTATTTCTTGAAATAATTTACTATATTTTGAGTTCTTCAAGTCTATTATTGACATGTCAAGATTTTATATTGTAATTTTCAAAGAAAAGAAAAAGGAAATGATCTTGATTATTAATTCTTTACATGTATGTGCAGGAATCACAAACATAAATGAACCTTGTTTCACAGAAGGAATGCCTATTTGTCCTGATAGATCAAAGTACCATTTGTTTGATATATATACCCATCAAACTGAAGTTTCACATGAGATTGCTGCAAAGGAATGTTTTTATGGAAAAGGTTGCTATCCTTACTCTCTTCTAGACTTGGCCAAGGCACCTATCAAACATCATTAGTGACCGAAAGAATTGAAAATAGTTAAAATTTTCCTTTGTAATTGGTTGGGCATTGTTTAATCATTGAATGTTTTTTTTATAGAAAATCATTTAAAATTCATGTGTGAGAATTAAACATTTATGAATGCTTGTAAAAAATTAAAAGAAAAAATATATTATTGATCTCAGAGATCTATTATGAAATTTTCCTCTTTCAATATTGTAATTGAAATTTTACTATGTGTATAAGTAGCTTTGAGAAATTAGTTATCGGCCCGCTACAGTACGATAGATATTCTATTATAGATTGAAAAAAATAAAGGCAAAAGTACTAATTCCGTTGATCGAGCCCGTTTATACCGTGCTATCTAGAGGTCTTTGGATGTGTTTTATGATGTTTTATAACCTATATTAGGTGTTTTAGGCCTCTAGATATGATAATTGTTGCATTGAGATCGCAATTGCATTTTGGTTCTTTTATCGGTTTTTAGTGTAATTCTCTTATGTTTTAAGTGTTTAATTATATCTTGAGGTTTTACATGTTTATCTTAGTGCAATTGTAAGTTTTTAGGAGCCAAGGACCCAAGGATTAATGTGAAAGAAGGCCGGGATCGAAGCGGAATGAAGTCGGGAGCGAAACGAAGGCGAAACACCATTTTTTTAGAATAGGCCGTTGGCAAGCCACCTCTTGCCTTGACGGCTTTCCAACGGCCTCAATTACAGTGTCTTAGGCCGTTGGTCCGCCTCCATGCACAGTAGCGGCTTTCCAACGGCCTTGTCGCGATTTTTCATGCTGATTTTGTATTTTTGCAAACCTAACCCGATTTTGCACTCATATAACCCGAAACTTAACCCTAAGGACCCGAAATATTGTTCCTAAACCGACCCAACTCATCATTTAACCTATATCCACCAAAAACCCTCATTCACACATCATTCTCACCTCACCAAGCCTCAATTTCGTCCCCCCTCTCCTCTCACCTTCCATCTTCATCTTCCTTCACCATCCATGGCTGAATCACTTGGAGGAGTTGCTCTCCACTCAATGGTTGGCTAGATTCCTTTCTCGGAGCTTGGAGAATGAGGCTTGAGCATCGATTTCATCGTCTTAGGGAGTTTTTCTCTACACTTTATCGTCTTTTTACTTAGGGTTTCACTTTTGTTGGTAGACATTGTAGAAATTCTGATGCAATAGATGATTTAGTTGGTATTTCTTGAGCTTGGATTGATTGTATCACACTTTGAGTCATTAATTTGATACTCTACATTGTTTAGCTCTATCGGTTTGTGATAATTGTGTGATTTATCTTAGTTGATGAATGTATGTTTGTTGATTGAACTAGCTCAAGGAATTGTGACTAATTTGATTGTGGTTTGATTAATTTGATTGATTAGAAGCTTGTTTAAGAACTAATTGACTAAGTTAATTGAACTTTTCTATGAGTTTTCATGGCATTTCAATTTAGTCCCTGTTTACAAAACTCCCAATATCATTTTGTGTGCAATGAGAGCCAAATCCATCCATTACTCCGAGTGTTTTCTACATTTCACCTTTCCAACTTTAGTTTATTTTGATTTGCATTTTGATATTTTAGTCCTTCAAAGAAACCTTTCACAAACCAATTTTGATAAGTTTAGTGTATAGTTTTATTGCATTTTCTTTAGTTCCGACTTCTTGGAATCACTTAAACTCTTTATACGCGGAGTCCTCGAGAGAATACGACCCGGCAAGTCCATTATATTGCATATCTAGCCGGTCTTTTTGGTGCGCATTGCGACGTGCGCGATCAAAAGTCCCCAAACTTCACATCAACAATGAATTTCGTCCCCAATCTTTTTTATAGTCAATTTCGTCGTCAATGTTTTACATTTCTGTGGGTTTTATCATTTGCTTTTACTTTAGCCAAATATTAACGACATAATCTACATTGCTAATGATATATAATGTAAAATTGATAGAAAAAAAACTCAAATCTTAACAATATTAGTTATTTCCTCTTTATATATATATATATTCATGGGATACCAATATCATTCATCATCAACTAAGACTTCAATTCCCAAACAAAAAAGCAAAGAAATGGAAAATTCTTCAGCAATGTTGTTGTTGGCTCAAATGATTATCGGCGCAAATGATTACCTCAAACAATCACATCATGGACAACTTCACTCCTGAAGACTTTGCAGATTACCTCCTCGAAGAAATTACAAAGCATATTGAGGTTGATTCTGTTGGAGATTGTGCCCTAGGGTCAATCATGTTATGTATATGTTTTGAACATATGTTTGATTAATTTATAGTTGATAAATTATGTCGTTATCATATTATTAGCATGTTTACTATGATAGCAATCCGTGATTAATTATATGATAATTAGTCTAAACAGTCCCTGGTCGCTCATTCAAGTGGGAACTTGAAATGAACTAAGACCAGCATGACCTCGGTGTATGGAGATACATGCACTAGATGCTTTACGAGAGTCATGGTGCAATGATGTAAAGGGTTACAAGTTGCTGGACCGACCCGGAGAGTCCTGCATGGGTTTAGTCATTAGCTAGACTCTCCTGTACACCTGTCACGATGCCTTAGACCTGAGGTCTTGACTATTCCGGCATTGTAGTTGTCGAACTTTGGCCTAGTCCAACGTTGCCCGTAGCAGGGTAGCCATACAGGCTAGGTACGGGTTTGGTTGATTACAGTGCTGAGGAATGTGGTTGACCAAGATGGAATTTTTTTCCCTCATAGAGATGAGAGATATCTAACTGGCGCCCTCGATGAGTCTATCCAAGGAAAGAGTGGGCACTCAGGAAAATGGGACTAACTCAGGAAATCGAGAAAGTTGTGGTTTGGATTAAGGATGACTTTCACGTGCCTTATCTAGAACCAAGATATCGTGTGACAATAGGGTCTATGACAAGGTGGTACTAAGGTCAAATCGGTTTTGATAAAACGATAACTCACATGTTTTGGGTAGTCGTGATGGCTTGCTAGAGTCCGCTCTCGACTTGTGAGTCATGGAGACGACTTGCTGCCAACTTCACGTGAGGCCTGCTGGGTCACACATGAGCAGGATCTAGACACCGCTTAAGGGACACGAATTAGGGTTAATTCGTGAGTCACTCCAGTGACACGATTTAAGACATAGCTAGATGTCTGGGACATAAAGTTTTGTCTTAATTAAAATCTACTTTTGTGATATTTAAATTTGTGGGACAAGTTTAAATATATTAATTGTTAAATAGTTAATTGGATTAATCTATTTACAATTATAATATTAGGGAATAATAAATTAGATAAGGTTCCTAAAAGTTAGGAGATTATTGATTTATTAAATTCACTAATATTAAGATAATTAGGGTTGAGGGTGGCGCCTCATATATAGGCATTTTAATTAATGAAAATTTTTTGTTAATTAAAGTCATGAATTTGAATTCAAGATTTGATCTTGATTTCAAGATTCAAAAATTTGAATTAAAGATATTAGGGTAATATTTTAATTCAATATTGTTGGAAGATAATAAGTTGGTTATAACTTCCTAAGAGTTAGGATTGTTATTTTGATTTATTAAATTCCAAGAAAATAGGAGGGGAGATGATGCATGGCATTGTGGGTCCAAGGGAAGATTTGATCTTCCATTTGATTCTCAAGGATTGCATTTTGAATTCAAATTAAGATATTAAGGTAATATTTTAATTAAGAATTCAAGTCCTAAAATTGTGATATTATTGTAATCTCATAATTTTATAATTTGATAATCCAGTAATTTAGGGAATCCCAAATTATAATTATCAAACTCCCCAAACTCTATAAAAGAGGAGGCCAAGTCGACTTTGGCATGCTAGTTCACACAAGAGGAGAAAATTCGATTTTCACCTATTTTGTGAGACAAAAATTCGTAACCCTAATCCTAGAGAGAATTCGACTTGTCCCAAAACTAGGGTTTTGAGAGAGAAAACAAGAAGGGTTCTTGGTTTTCCTGCGCCACCTAGAGTCTTGGTTCAAGAATTGTTCTTGATCACCAAGAACCGTAGATTGGAGTCCCGAGTTCTTTTGGAGAAAAGAACTGAAGGCTAGCACCTTGGTGTCAGCAAACTGTTCATGTGGATTACCGGCAGAGGAAGGACGCTTGGAGTGGACTTCTCGGAATCGCACCATTCAACCGGACCGATTGAAACACTTGAGGTATACTTCTTTCTTTAACGGTTTAAATTCAACTGGTGGATCCTGTAGGAAATCACAAGCTTTGCGCCATTTAAGGTTATATTATAATTGCAAATCATATTTTTATCGCATCCGCTGCGCGCTCTGAATGTGATTTCCCAACAGTGGTATCAGAGCCAGGCTGGTTTTGGGTTTAATACTGGTTTTGGTGATTGTACATGTGATGTATGATGTTTGTTTACCGTTTTCAATCGTATGTTTGAATTTGCGAAAATCCACCGAAAGTTTTCTTTAAAAACTTAATCTATGGAATTGGTGCAAATTATATGTATATGATACATAGGAAATCAATTGGATTGATTTGGAAAATTTTTCTTGAATTTTAAGCTCTTGGTCGAAATCCCTATATAATTATAGTTATAATTGTTTTAATTATAATATTGTGGGGTGGCTGAAAATTTATTAAAATTATGAATTTTAAAATTTTTGGGTCAATAATTTGAATTCTTGAATGTGATTCTTGAATTCTATAATTATTGATACAAGACTTAATTTTTCAAGAAAGGCATGTTAAAATTGCACAAACCCTAATTGAACACATTTGAAAAAAAACGTTTTTGTATGTGTTGTTGTATGCCGTGTTTGATATATTAATATGTGAATTGTTCATATATGTTTTATATGGTATTGGATATGGCTCTAGGATTTTTGGTAAATACGGCCTGCGTGTCGTCTCCCTATATTCCGATGTAATTTTACATTTTGTTTATACCTCAATGTAAATGAGGTTTTTCCCAATGTAATTTTATTTTTCCTTTTTAGAAAAATTCTCTCATTGGCTTGAGGGGATTATAGGGTAGATGAGCCATATCTAAACACGGTGTGTTTTATGCATTTAGTATTTTATATGAGATGCAATGCGCTAGATGTATGGCTAGGGGTGCGAATTTTAACATGCGAGTTTTTAATTTTACGCTACAACCACGTATATGATACGAGCGTAAGATTTTGTAAGAGATACAAAATCCGTGCATGTGTTTATATGTATGAGATACATGGGGAAATAAACACTTGGCACACTCGTTTAATTTTAAAATCAGTTTAAAATTGAACTAAAAACGGAACATTAAAAAAACTCATATCCTTGTTCTTTTTACTTAATGATCATTATATGCCATGCTGCATATGTGGTTCCATTCTTGAACTCAAACTATTCTTTTTTGTCACCAATCAAGCTAAATGCAGAGATGAATTTTCTTTCCTATGAAACACATTTTCCAGATACGTATATTATGTGACCATAATCTATTTTTGTTTCGAGTAATGAATTTAGCATCCTCTACTTTTAGCCTTTTAGGAATTTGTTTGGAACATCATCAGTTTTTCGTTGTCTCTGTCTAATTTACTAGTTTGCCTCCTATAAAAATAAATCTTGTTAAACATGCATAATATGATAATTTTAACATTTCATATATATACTTATTAAAACTTTACTATTAAATTGATCATACAACATAAAGAATTATTTAGAAAATAATTATTAAATTTTGAAAAATAAATCTAAAATTTAGACATTTTGAATTGGCTTAAAAACTGTTTATTGTTTGAAAAACAAATTTGGATAAATACCTTTAACTGAATCGTAGAAATCAACAACATTGCTGCCATCATCATTTCTAAAACTGGCTAATAAATTATGTGTGCTACCTAGTCAGTTCAATGTCCTCATCTTTGTTTTTGTTTTC
Organism: Chamaecrista fasciculata; assembly: GCA_003254925.1. Lineage (NCBI taxonomy): Eukaryota > Viridiplantae > Streptophyta > Magnoliopsida > Fabales > Fabaceae > Chamaecrista > Chamaecrista fasciculata. The sequence continues at coordinate 479,481 of QANZ01007536.1, forward strand.
TTTGCTAGCTAGCAATATTAACCGTTCCCACCATATATATATATATATATAATCATGTAATACAAATATCATCATTCATCATCAATTAAGGATTCCAAAAGCAAAAAGAAATGGAAAATTCTTCAGCAATGTTGTTGTTGGCTTCCTTCTTTATTGCACACCAATTCCTCATAGCATATGCTCATGCTAAACATCCCTTGGTACCAGCAGTGTATGTTTTTGGTGATTCAAATGTAGATTCTGGAAACAACAATCATCTAAATACAATAGCAAATGCAAATAGATGGCCTTATGGTATTGATTTTAATAATATAACAGGTCGACACACTAATGGTAAAAATACAGCCGATTTTACTGGTGAGTTTCTTAATTATTCAAATCTAATCGATCGCTTATACTAGACAAATACAATCATGAATCAAGAAAATATAATACTTATAATGTTTATCAATATATTTTCAGCTATTTTTCTGGGATTACCCATGCCACCACCGTACTTGAATCTCTCTGATTATGAAAGAAGTCAAATAATAACTGGAATAAACTATGCATCAGGAGCATGTGGAATCTTAAGCACGAGTAGAGTAGTAAGAGTCTGAACCTTCTCAAGAATATTAATATGATGTTGCATTTTTTTTAGAAAATAAATGTTTTGTGTTATTAATAATATTTATAGTCCCTAACAACTTCTTACTTTATGTTGAAGGGAGAATGCTTATCTCTATTGAAACAAATTCAATACTTTACCTTAACTGCAACAAATGATCTTCCAAAAGCAATTCCGGATCAAAAGAAATTGCAACAACACTTAGCCGAATCCATATACCTTATGTATATCGGAGTAAATGATTATAGTAATGTTTCAAACAATCACATCATGGACGACTTCGTCACTCCTGAAGATTTTGCAGATTACCTCCTTGATGAAATCACAAAACATATCAAGGTTCATTCTACTCTTTCCTGTAATATGTCATATGATATATATAGAGGTTTAAGCTAAGTTTAACACAATCTATTGGTTATCTTTATGGAGAACTTGACAATTTTCTTTTCTTTTGAAATCTTTGATAGACACTTTACAATCTTGGAGCTAGAAAGTTTTTGGTGTTTGGAATTTCTAAATGCGAGCCATTTAATCATACACAAACATGTGAATCAAGATACTATGATGACAAGCTTCCTGGAAGGTTACTAGACTTACAAGCCAAACTCGTTGGATCATTATTTACAATATATGATAAATACATCGTATTCAAGAAAATAGTCGACAATCATGAAAAATATGGTATGTTTATTTGAAGTCTATTCTTGACATGTCATGCTCTATATAAAATAAATTTATTTTGTAATTTTCAAAGAAAAAGAAAACGAAAAGATCTTGATTATGAATTCTTACATGTGCAGGAATCACAAACATAAATGAACCTTGTTACTTAGAAGGAATGCCTATTTGTCCTGATAGATCAAAGTACCATTTGTTTGATAGATTTAAACATCAAACTGAAGTCTCACATGAGATTTCTACAAAGGAATGCTTTTATGGAAGAGGATGCTATCCTTACACTCTTCTAGACTTGGCCAAGGCACCTATCAAACATCACTGATGACTGAAGGAAGATGATTAATACATTCATTCTAGTGTTTAGTTATTTAAAAATTGTCTGTGAGAATTAAACATTTATGAATCCTTGTAAAGAATTAATATATATATATTTATATATTTGTATATTATTAATTAATGTTTCTTTTTCTTAGAACTATTGTGAAATTCCCCTCTTTCAATGTTGTAATTAATTGGGACTTTAATAGAAAAGCGAGGCCAAAGAAAACTCGAACAAATGTACACTTATGTGTTGTGGGATTTACATGAAAGAAAGTAAACATCACATTATCCTGATATCGCATCAAAAGGATCCTCCTTCCTCGTTAATAAAAATAGTTGGAAGATTTTGAATATGATAGCAACTAATACATAAGGGTATAACTATAAGCAAACATATAGAACATTATAAAGGCCACAACCTCCTGGAACCAAGACCAAAATTGACACGAGACTCATCCAATACACAAACCAAAATGGCTACTACTAAGTGTTGGCAGTTATTAGTGATATCCATATTTAATAATAATCCTCTACTCAGATAGTGTTGACTTCAGCTCTCCATTATTTCGTAGCTCCATAACGATATCACAACCACCTTTCAGCTCACCTTCGTAATACAGCTGAGGAAAGGTTGGCCAATTTGAGAAAACCTTCAATCCTTGCCTTACCTCCTCAGTCCTCATCGGTTAAGATATCGAAGGACCCGAAACTTACACTCTCACTTTGGAACTAAAGCCGCATTTCGGAGCATCTGGGGTGCCCTTTATGAAGAGCATGACGGGTGCCCTTAAACTCGACTAGTTTACATAAAGTGTTAAATTTTTTGTTAAAATTCAAATTTTGCTCTATATCTTTTGCTCAGTTCCCAATTTGGTCCCTATTTTTTTGGTTTGCACTTTTGGTCCCATATCATTGGGTCAGATCCCAATTCGGTCCCATATCTTTTTTTTTTGTTTCAAATTTGGTCTTATATCTTCGGGTCAATCACATAATTCGCCCTATATGTTTGGATCAAGTGGATAAGTGGTCCTATATCTTTGTAAAAGAATCAACTAACGATTGATTCTTTTGCAATTATATGGGACTAATTCTGCAACTTGACCAAAAGATATAAGACCAAATTGGGACCTTTTGTAAATACATGGGACCAAAAGTGAAACAAAAAAAGATACAAGATCAAATTGCGAACTGAGCAAAAAATATGGGACCAAATTTACACTTGGATAAGATAATGAGTTTATGAATATTTGAATTTTGAATAATAGTGTTATATTATGTCATATTTGTGTTTACTTTAATTTAATTTTACACTTAAAGTAAATGATATATAGCTGTAAATTTTATCTTGCATATTTAGGTAAACTCGACGAGTTTACGATTCGAGTTTATTTCCCTCTACGAGTTTACTTAAATTTTCGAGTTTGACAATCTTGGGAGAGCAGTACACAAAATTAAGTATTATTATAAATCGGTAAAACCTGCGAAATATACACTACAAAACTCAAGGGGCATTACCCAATTGCAGTATGGAAGCCCTCTCAAAACTCACTTTATAATGCCATGAAGAGCAAAGTTAACAATGCCAAGAACTTTCCACATATTGACATAGGCTATACTTTTGGGGATATGCATGAAAAATATAAAATTGAAAATTGTTCAAGTCGCCTCATAAGGACACTGTCCTTAAGAGTTTATTCCGCAACCTCTCAGTAAATAGGAAGTGGTATTCCTCAGGATTAAACGAATTCTTCTTGTTGTTTCAACAAGGACATAGAACAACAGAAGATAGAAATTCAGTAAGTTGGTACAGATTGGTCCCTCACGTTCTTACACATTCTGATCAAGATAACCAATTTAAAAGGAAAAAAATATTAGAGCTAATAAAGACAATTTAATTATATATCAAATTGTTTTATTACCCATAAACATATTTAAAAACTCATCAATTACCATTATTTTCTGATCAATAACCTTTAAGAATTTAATCACAATAAAATGACAGTTTTAGGAAATGATGACCAGAAATTGATGAGGGTAAATTACACTTTGGTACCTGTGGTTTGACTCTATTTCACTTTGGTACCCTGTGGTTTGAAACTTGACACTTTGGTACCTTGTGGTATTCTCCATTAACATTTTAGTACCCTTTGAAGCTATTTTGTAATTTTAACCATAATATTTCCAAAAAATACATATTAACCTCAAAAAATTTTAAGAAAATTACAAATAGGTCTCTGGATACATATTATCTAGGTACTAAAGTGAAAACTTTAAAAAAAAATTGGGGTCAATATATAATTTTTGCAAAATTTGTTATGGTTAAAATTACAAAATAGCTCTAAAGGGTACCAAAGTGTTAATGGAGAATACTACAGGGTACCAAAGTGTCAGGTTTCAAACCACAGGGTACCAAAGTGTAATTTACCCAATTAATAATGATAAAAGAAATTAAAAGATATTATGGGCTCTTCCTTGATCTCACAAATATGAGACTTTTATTTGACACACTCAAATATTATATAATAAATATAATACACCCAACAATCCCCCACATGTGTCAAATAAATCTTCATTTCATTTACTGAATTTGTACACAGGATATAATCAATGTATCTAGTGTCGTTAACGACTTGAACTAGACCTAGTCCAAAAATTCTTGAAACACAAAGTTGTTAGTGAAGCTTGCTTCTATGAACCAACAACTCTTGGTGTGTAACAAAGGTACTAAGGGTCATATTATACCCCTCACATTTATGCTATTAACGCCGTTTTTGCACGTTATTTCGGCCATGCGTACGCCCGGTTCATAACGAATGCTCTAGAGATTTTTGCCACAATCTCATAGAAGCGGCCCCACTCCACATTCGTATAGGTGATTTCATAAAGTGTACCTGCACTTAATACACCTTCTCATAAGACTATGAAACCATGAGAGTATTACTCATCCTTACTAAAAAATGCAGTCTAGTACTTTCTCACATCATAGGAATAGGAAATAACAGTTTTAGTGCTAGCAGAACTAACACACGACTTGTTCTTACTCATTGAACCTTCTTCATGGGATCATCAATCACAAAGGTTGGGTTACCATCGCTGTTAATTTCAAATTGGCTTTAGACCAATTCCCCTCGATGTTTCAATAATTTGTTCCCTCCCAAGAGGCGTCATTAACGGATCCGCGAGATTCACTTTTGATCTTACAAAATCAATTGAGATCACATTATCTTTTAGCATATGCCTCACAATATCATGTCTCAATCGAATATGTCTACTTTTACCATTGAAGGTTTTATTATTAGTTGTAGCTATTGCAGTTTGGCTATCACAGTGTAACAAGATTGATAGCGTTGGCTTGTCACTCAATGGGATATTTGGAAAGAAGTTTTTCAACCACACAGCTTCAGAACCAGCTAACTCCATAGCAACAAACTCAGAATCCCTTCAGGACCAGGTTATAATATTTTGTTTAGTTGACTTCCATGTGACAGCCCCACCACCAAACATAAACACATAGCCACTTGTGGATTTTGTCTCATCTGAATCTGAGATCCAGTTAGCATCATTGTATCCCTCTAATACAGCGAGAAATCCACTATACAATATACCATAATTCATGGTACTTCTCAAATACCTTAACAACCTTACCAAGGCCTCCCAATGCTCATTATTTGGACAATGAGTGTATCTTCTTAATATGCACACAGCATAAAGCTATGTCAGGTCTGGTATAGTTCATCATGTGCAACAAACTCCCAATAATTTGTGCATACTTGGATTGTGCCGCAAGATCTCCTTTATGTTTCTTTAATTGTACACTAGAATCATAAGGGTTACTCAAAGGAGATTTATCAAATTGATCAAACTTTCACAGAATCTTCTCAACATAATGTCCTTGAGAAAGTAAGATACCACTCTCATTCCTTATGATTTTGACAGTCAAAATCACTTTCGCTTCCCCCATATCTTTCATATTGAAATTAGAGGCAAGAAATGTTTTCTTGTCATGTACAATACCCATACTTGTACCAAAGATCAGCATATCATCCACATACAAGCATATAATAACACAATCATCATTCACAATCTTAGTATAAACACATCTTTCCACTTCAATAGTAGAGAAATTACCATTTAGCAAAACTTGATCAAGTTTCTCATGCCATTGCTTAGGTTCTTGTTTCAAACCATACAAGGATTTAATTAATTTGCATACTTTATTCTCTTGACCTGAAGCACTACACCCTTCAGATTATACCATATAAATTTCTTCATCCAAATCACCATTAAGAAACGCAGTTTTAACATCCATTTGAAAAATATACAAGTTATGAATTGATGTTAGAGCAATCAAAATTCTAACAGAAGAAATTCTGGTCACAGGAGAAAAAATATCAAAATAATCTATATTCTCTTTTTGTGTATATCTTTTAGCTACCAACTGTGCTTTATATTTATCTATAGAACCAACAGGAAAAAGATTCTTTTTGAAATCCCATTTACAACCTATTGGTTTGGCTCCCTGAGGTAAATAAACTAATAAATAAAAGAAGAAACTAATGATTTTATCCCTATAATTCATTTAGTACATTGAACAATAAGGCAATCATTGTGAGAGACGATAAAGTAAGGTACGTATGTGATTCTTTTGTTCCTTATTTGTATCCATACTTGTTCATATTATCTATATCTATATCTATACTATTATATATGTCTGAGTATCTATATGGTTGGTCAAAAATAATTTAATTAGAAATTATAAAAAAACAAAAAAAATAAACATGTGAACATATCATGGGAGAGAGAAAGTCATGTGAACATATAATGGGTATGAGATAAAAGTGGATGAGAATTGAGATTAACTTCCCACAATTTCAAATTAAAACATTTATAATAAAAATTATAAAAGTTTATTTCTCAACTGATTAAGTTATCAAATAGTGATTTTATGTAATACTCAAAGCCCCTAGTTTAATTTACGTAAAGGTACAAATATTTCCAGTATCCCTAAACTATAAATATAATTTCAAGTGTATTTTTATGGTCAATTATACTCTAAAATTTATATTTGATTCAATTACACTACAAGGCTCAACATTATCTAAAGCGTTAACAGAAAATGCTGACATATCAATATAATTGATAACTTTTTTTCTTCTTCTTTTGGTATCAATTGTATCCCTAAACTTCTATTTTTGACTCAAATTATACTCTTAGGGCTTTGGTGTAACATCCTTATCAAATAAAGGAAGAAACTTATATTTAAACAAGAAATAACATTACACGACTCGAAATTAAAACCAAAAACATGAGGCTCAGCCTCTACAAAGCCACACAGGGCCCCAACTCAGAATACAAATAAATTAAAATCTATCTAACTGCTCTTCTACACCCGACTCCCAGCACGACCTCAACGATCCTGAACCTGCACTAACACAACTGAAATGTTGTAGGGTGAGAATCTGGGAAGATTCTCAGTAAGGTTGTAGTCTCTCTACTTGAACCACAATCCCCCACTCAACAACAAACTTCAAACACAAGTTCACAACATGCATTTCTAACAAACAAGCACAGTTTATAAACATACATGTCTACTAACCACTAAACATCAACCAATTAATAAACATCACATTACATCTTCATTGAATAATAACCAACCAGATCAACAAGTATTACAATATTTGTAAGACAGGAAGCTGGCGGTGACAGTCAAGTCAGCCAATACCTCAAAGTAGGTAATCCAGCACATAAGATAATACAACCGTATAATAATCCATCAACTATTTCACAATCATTCAAGAACACTTTATCCATATCAGCATTCATACCACAACGCTGGCGGGGACATCGCGTCAACCCTTACGTTCTATAGGGCTCAATACCTCTATACAGGAATACCAGCACAACAATACCATAATACCATAACAATTCATAATATCACAACGCTGGTGGTGACAAATCGTGTCAACCAAATACCTCACAATAGGTAAGCCAGCACAACGTGTCATGATCAAATAACAGTGGTCATCTCGAGCAAGGCTTCCGAAACGTCTCCCGGTGTGCGCACAGTACCAAACAGCATGTCACCTAAGGAATCCACCTTAGGCCATCCAATGGAATCCACCAAAGGACATTACCCAAATATTCATCGCGAATAATGGGAAGGTTCTCATCACTTCCTCAGTGAATCATGACACAAATCCATCATACCATATTTCAACACATTTCATCAACCATTCATAACCACATATAACAATTGACAATTCAATAATCTTATTCTCTTCAATCACATATCATTCATTACATTTATCCACTTTAATCATATACTCATTCAATTATCATCATGCATAAACTCAATTCTATTCATCATTAGATTTATTCACAATTCCATATCATACATTCTCATTTTTCCATCAAGAATCCACAACTAACCACAATCATCAATTTTTACCAATCATTCATTTATAGTTACATATTCAACTCTTCATTTCTCATACAATTTATCCAACTAGCATAATCAAATGAATAATTGGACACAAAGGTCAATCCATTTATCCATTCTCATAATTCCCTTATCATTCGTCAATTCTTTACATATCTCTTTCATACATGATTACATATCATACACACCAACATTTGGGGTACCCCCTAAACTTTCAATTGGCACATCAACACTTACGTTAATGATTTAAACAACGTTAAACCTTGAAGTATAATTGAATCAAATATAAAAATTTTAAAATCTAATTAACCACAAAAAAATTACGGGTAAGTACCTGAAAACTACCCGTATAGTTTAGGGGCATTAAGGGTCCTTCCACCTTATATATATCTTAATGATATTTGTATATGTATATGCATTTTATCTGATATTCAAAATATTCAATTTATTTATTTTTTCATGTCCGATCTTAGATATTTTAATTCAAATTGAAAACTCAAATCCTTACTCTTTTTACTTAATGATCATTATATGTCATGCCGCATATGTGGTTTCATTCTTGAACGCAAACTATTCTTTTTTGTCATCAGTCAAGTTAAATGCTGAGATTAATTTTCTTTCCTATGAAACACATTTTCTAGATACGTAGATTTATGTGACCATAATCTATTTTTGTTTTGAGTAATGAATTTAGCATCCTCTACTTTTAGCCTTTTAGGAATTTGTCTGGAGCATCATCAGTTTTCCGTTGTCTCTGTTTAATTTACTAGTTAGCCTCCTATAAAAATAAATCTTGTTAAACATGCATAACATTATAATTTTAACATTTAATATATATACTTATTAAAACTTTACTATTAATTTGATAATATAACATAAAGAATTATTTAGAAAATAATAATTATATTTTGAAAAATAAATTTACTTTTCTTGATCTAAAACTCAGACATTTTGAATTGGCTTAAAAACTGTTTGTTGTTGCAAAAACAAATTTGGATAAATACCTTTAACTGAATTGTAGAAATGAACAACATTTCTTTCCATCATCATTTCTAAAACTGGCTAATAAATTATGTGTGCTACCTAGTTAGTTCAATGTCCTCATCTTTGTTTCTGTTTTCTTTGCTAGCAATATTAACAGTTCCCACCATATATATATATATATATATAATCATGGAATACCAATATCATCATTCATCATCAATTACAGATTTCAATAGCAAAAAGAAATGGAAAATTCTTCAGCAATGTTGTTGTTGGCTTTCTTCTTTATTCCACACCAATTTCTCATAGCATATGCTCATGCTAAACATCCCTTGGTACCGGCAGTGTATGTTTTTGGTAGTTCAAGTGTAGATTCAGGAAACAACAATCATCTCAATACAATGGCGAATGCAAATAGATGGCCTTATGGTATTGATTTTAACAATATAACAGGTCGACACACTAATGGTAAAAATGGAGCCGATTTTACTGGTGAGTTTCTTAATTGTTCAAATCTAATCGATCGCTTATACTAAACAAATACAATTGTGAATCAAGAAAATATAATACTTATAATGTTTATCAATATATTTTCAGCTATTTTTCTGGGATTACCAATGCCACCACCGTACTTGAACCTCTCTGATTATGAAAGAAGTCAAATAACAACTGGAATAAACTATGCATCAGGAGCATGTGGAATCTTAAGCACGAGTAGAGTAGTGAGAGACTGAACCTTCTCAAGAATATTAATCTGATGTTGCATTTTCTTTAGAAAATAAATGTTTTGTGCTATTAATAATGTTTTTAGTCCCTAACAAATTCTTACTTTATGTTGAAGGGAGAATGCTTATCTCTATTGAAACAAATTCAATACTTCACCTTAACTGCAACAAAGGATCTTCCAAAAGCAATTTCGGATCAAAAGAAATTGCAACAACACTTAGCCGAATCCATATACCTTATGTTTATGGGAGTAAATGATTATAGTAATGTTTCAAACAATCACATCATGGACGACTTCGGCACTCCTGAAGATTTTGCAGATTACCTCCTTGATGAAATCACAAAACATATCAAGGTTCATTCTACTCTTTCCTGTAATATGTCATATATAGAGGTTTAAGCTAAGATTAACACAATCTATAGGTTATCTTTATGGAGAACATGACATTTTTCTTTTCCTTTGAAATCTTTGATAGACACTTTACAATCTTGGAGCTAGAAAGTTTTTGGTGTTTGGGATTTCTGCTTGCAAGCCATTTAATTATACAAAAACATGTGAATCAAGATACTATGCTGACAAGCTTCCAGGAAGGATACTAGATTTACAAGCCAAACTCGTTGGATCATTATTTACAATATATGATAAATACATCGTGTACAAGAAAATAATCGACAATCATGAAAAATATGGTAAGTAAATTTATTTGAAGTCTATTCTTGACATGTCATGCTCTATATAAAATAATTTTATTTTGTAATTTTCAAAGAAAAAATGGAAAAGATATTGATTATGATTTCTTTACATGTGCAGGAATCACAAACATAAATGAACCTTGTTTCATAGAAGGTATGCCTATTTGTCCTGATAGATCAAAGTACCATTTGTTTGATAGATTTGGCCATCAAACTGAAATCTCACATGAGATTGCTACAAAGGAATGCTTTTACGGAAAAGGATGCTATCCTTACACTCTTTTAGACTTGGCCAAGGCACCTATCAAACATCACCAACAATGACCGAAGGAAAATGATTAAAATGTTCATTGTAGTGTTTATTTATTTAATAATTGTCTAGAATTAAACATTTACGAATACTTGTAAAAAATTTAAAATATATATATATATATATATTATTAATGTTGCTTTGTCTTAGAGCTATTGTGAAATTCCGCTCTTTCAATATTGTAATTGAGACTTTAATAAGTGTATAAACAGCAGTTAATTATATACCTTAGTTGCTCTGCCTCAAATGCTTTTGAAGCCAAAATATAAACTGCAAAACTATTATTTTATAGTTAACCATGTTGTGCTAAAATAAACCAACAAAACAAATCCGAATATCATATATATTGTTGATCATCCTAATATTTCATAACTACAATATGATCATCCTTACAGAAATTCAGCATCATTTTCTTTGTAATTGGGATTTACATGTTAAAAGCAATTAGATTATCTTTTTGGCATCCGAATATAATGATAGTTTTTGCTCTCAAACAATAAGAGGGCGTTCTACACGGATTATTCTTGGGAATATGATTCTCATGAATATAAAAATATTTGTTTGGATGAATTAAAACAGTCACGAGATTAGTTTGCAATATTCCTATGAATATTACAATCTTGTGTTTGCTTCAACTTTGATAATCCTGAAAATATTTGATATTTCTCCAAATATGCCCTTAACTTTTTATTCTTAAATAATAACTTATCAAATGCAAAAATTCTCCAAAAACAATTAATAAGAATACTTTGAAAAAATATTCTTGATTTTTACATCATTGATGATTTATCAAGAAAGTACAATTTCAAAACATAATGCCATATTTCTCAAAATTAAAAAATAATCTTAAAAAATATCGCTCAAAATATAACTATAATTGTCAAAATAAAACTTAATTAGTTAAGTTTGACAAAAAGAATAAAATTAGATGAGAGATGGAAAGAGTTTGTAGTACAAAATTTAATTAGCTAAGTTTAATGAGGGTAAATTAGGCATTTCAGGTGGACCAAAATAATTCTATCCCATGGGATTCGACTAATCTCACCCCCTAGGATGGGATTAAAAAATAGCTAATTTAGGAAATTATGCTACTCCTGGGAATACAATATTCTTGGGACTAATTTTTTAATCCACGTACCAAATGTAGGATTAGTCTATGCCGGAGCTCTTAATCCCGGGACTATTTTTCCAATCCGTGTGCCAAACGTCCCATAAGGTTGATCTATAATGCAACTTGTGCCATTTGTTGCATTGCATGTCACTTATGATAAGTTAACAACATCGCTATATGTGTCATTGTTTACTTTTTTTTAGTTTATAACTGAATAAGAATATTGTGGCTCTCTCTGTATTTTAGACCCTATAAGCTTCTATAATTTTACACTTTGAGAATCATAGCAAGTGTCATGACCTCATTGTAGATTCCATAGTCAAATTTGTAGATTCCATAGTCAATCAGCCTACTTGTGTAGCACTTGACTTTGCTTGCACATAAAAATCTCCATCAAAGGCAGCCCATCCTTTATTAACTAGATTAAGATATTAAATTATAATAAGAAAATATAATAAAAATATTTAAATTCTAGTAAAGAATCTTAGTACTAACACTTGTACAAGTTTTATAAGGAATTAGTTCTGATAATAGAAAAGCGAGGCCAAAGAAAACTTAAACAAATGTACACTTATTTGTGGTGGGATTTACATGAAAGAAAGAAAACATCACCACATTATCCTGATATCAGCTCAAAAGGATCCTCCTTCCTCGTCAATAAAAATAGTTGGCAGATTTTGAATATGATAACAACTAATACATAAGGGTATAAGCAAACATATAGAACATTATAAACGCCACAACCTCCTGGAACCAGGACCCAAATTGTCACGAGACTCATCCAATACACAAACCAAAATGGCAATTACTAAATGATGGAAGTTATTAGTGATATTCATATTTAATACTAATCCTCTACTCAGATAGGGTTGACTTCAGCTCTCCATTATTTCGTAGCTCCATAACGATATCACAACACCTTTCAGCTCACCTTTGTAATACAGCTGAGGAAAGGTTGGCCAATTTGAGAAAACCTTCAATCCCTGCCTTACCTCCTCATCGGTTAAGATATCAAGTGACCTGAAATTATTAGTATGGCGTTTTGAAAATTCAGGGACTGGCTAGTACATTTCGCAAAATTCAGAGACCTATTAGTCAGAGCGTCAAAAATTCAGGAACTGGGTTACTAGTTGTTTCATTTACTTTATGTAAAGGTACAAAAATTTCCAGTATCCCTAAACTATAAATATAATTTCAAGTGTATTTTTAAATTTTTTTGTGGTCAATTATACTCTAAAACTTTTATATTTTATTCAATTACAACACAAGGCTCAACGTCGTCTAAAGCGTTGACAGAAAATGCTAACATGTCAATATAATTGATAGCTTTTTTCTTCTTCTTTTGGTATCAATTGTATCCCGAAACTTTTATATTTGACTCAATTGTATTCTTAGGGCTTTGGGTTACCCCCTAAACTTTCAATTGTATTCATGTCCGATCTTAGATATTTAATTCAAATTGAAAACTCAAAACCTTACTCTCTTTACTTAATGATCATTATATGTCATGCCGCATATGTGGTTTCATTCTTGAACTCAAACTATTCTTTTTTGTCATCAGTCATGTTAAATGCTGAGATGAATTTTCTTTCCTATGAAACACATTTTCCAGATACGTATATTTATGTAACAATAATCTATTTTTGTTTCGAGTAATGAATTTAGCATCCTCTACTTTTAGCCTTTTAGGAATTTATTTGGAACATCGTCAGTTTTCCATTGTCTCTGTTTAATTTACTAGTTAGCCTCCTATAAAAATAAATCTTGTTAAACATGCATAATATTCTAATTTTAACATTTAATATATATACTTATTAAAACTGTACTATTAATTTGATAATACAACATAAAGAATTATTTAGAAAATAATTTTTAAATTTTGAAAAATAAATTTAGTTTTCTTGATATAAAATTCAGACATTTTGAATTGGCTTAAAAACTGTTTGTTGTTCCAAAAACAAATTTGGATAAATACCTTTAACTGAATCGTAGAAATCAAAAACATTGCTGCCATCATCATTTCTAAAACTGGCTAATAAATTCTGTCTGCTACCCAGTCAGTTCAATGTCCTCATCATTGTTTCTGTTTTCTTTGCTAGCAATATTAATAGTTTCCACCATCTATATATATATATATATATATATAATCATGTAATACCAATATCATCATTCATCATCAATTAAGGATTCCAAAAGCAAAAAGAAATGGAAAATTCTTCAGCGATGTCGTTGTTGGCTTTCTTCTTTATTGCACACCAATTCCTCATAGCATATGCTCATGCTAAACATCC
>QANZ01007536.1:497471-553060 GCA_003254925.1 Chamaecrista fasciculata
TGTAAAGTTTAGGAGGGGAGAGTCCTTCCACTTATATATATCTTATTGATATTCGTATATGTATATGGATATATATCTTATTGATATTTGTATTTGTATATGTATATGTATTATATCCGATATTCAAAATATTCAATTTATTTTATTTCATGGCCGATCTTAGATATTTTAATTCAAATTGAAAGCTCATATCCTTATTCTTTTTACTTAATGATCATTATATGCCATGGCCCATATGTGGTTCCATTCTTGAACTCAAACTACTCTTTTTTATCATCAGTCAAGTTAAATGCTAAGATGAATTTTATTTCTTATGAAATACATTTTCCAGATACGTATATTTATGTGACTATAATCTATTTTTGTTTCGAGTAATGAATTTAGCATCTTCTACTTTTAGGAATTTGTTTGGAACACCATCAGTTTTCCGTTGTCTCTGTTTAATTTACTAGTTAGTCTCCAATAAAAATAAATCTTGTTAAACATGCATAATATTATTAATTTTAACATTTAATATATTTATTACAACTTTAATATTATATGATAATATATAACATAAAGAATTATTTAGAAAATAATTATTGAATTTTGAAAAATTAATTTAGTTTTCTTGATCTTAAAGCTCAGACATTTTGAATTGGCTTAAAAACTGTTTGTTTTGTTGCAAAAACAAATTTGGATCAATACCTTTAACTGAATCGTATGAATGCACAACATTCCTTTCCATCATCATTTCTAAAACTGGCTAATAAACTATGTGTGTTGCCTAGTTAGTTCAATGCCTTCATCTTTGTTTCTGTTTTCTTTGCTAGCAATATTAACAGTTCCCGCCATATATATATATATATAATCATGGAATACCAATATCATCATTCATCATCAATTAAGGATTCCCAAAGCAAAAAGAAATGGAAAAATCATCAATGTTGTTGTTGGCTTTCTCCTTTATTGCACACCAATTTTTCATAGCATATGCTCATGCTAAACATCCCTTGGTACCAGCAGTGTATGTTTTTGGTAGTTCAAATGTAGATTCTGGAAACAACAATCATCTAAATACAATGGCAAAGGCAAATAGATGGCCTTATGGTATTGATTTTAACAATATAACAGGTCGACCCACTAATGGTAAAAATGGAGCCGATTTTACTGGTGAGTTTCTTAATTGTTCAAATCTAATTGATCGCCTATACTAGACAAATACAACCGTGAATCAAGAAAATATAATACTTATAATATTTATCAATATATTTACAGCAATTTTTCTGGGATTACCAATGCCACCACCATACTTGAACCTCTCTGATTATGAAAGAAGTCAAATAACAACTGGAATAAACTATGCATCAGGAGCGTGTGGAATCTTAAGCACGACTAGAGTAGTAAGAGACTAAACCTTCTCAAGTATATTCATCTTATGTTTCATTTTCTTTAGAAAATAAATGTTGTGTTAATGTTATTAATAATATTTTTAGTCCCTAACAATTTCTTACTTTATGTTGAAGGGAGAATGCTTATCTCTATTGAAACAAATTCAATACTTCACCTTAACTGCAACAAAAGATCTTCCAAAAGCAATTCCGGATCAAAAGAAATTGCAACAACACTTAGCCGAATCCATATACCTTATTTTTATGGGAGTAAATGATTATAGTAATGTTTCAAACAATCACATCATGGACGACTTCGTCACTTCTGAAGATTTTGCAGATTACCTCCTTGATGAAATCACAAAACATATCAAGGTTCATTCTACTCTTTCATGTAATATGTCATATGATATATATATATATATAGAGAGAGAGAGAGAGGTTTAAGCTAAGCTTAACACAATCTATAGGTTATCTTTATGAAGAACATGACATTTTTCTTTTCTTTTGAAATCTTTGACAGACACTTTACAATCTTGGAGCTAGAAAGTTTTTGGTGTTTGGAATTTCTTCTTGCAAGCCATTTAATTATACAGAAACATGTGAATCAAGATACTATGCTGACAAGCTTCCCAGAAGGTTACTAGACCTACAAGCCAAACTGGTTGGATCATTATTTACAATATATGATAAATATATCATATACAAGAAAATACTCGACAATCATGAAAAATATGGTAAGTAAATTTATTTGAAGTTTATTCTTGACATGTCATGCTCTATATAAAATAATTTTATTTTGTAACTTTCTAAGAAAAAAAAGGAAAAGATCTTGATTATGAATTCTTTACATGTGCAGGAATCACAAACATAAATGAACCTTGTTACATAGAAGGAATGCCTATTTGTCCTGATAGATCAAAGTACCATTTGTTTGATAGATTTTCCCATCAAACTGAAGTCTCACATGAGATTGCTACAAAGGAATGTTTTTATGGAAAAGGATGCTCTCCTTACACTCTTCTAGACTTGGCCAAGGCACCTATCAAACATCACCAATGACTGAAGGAAGATGATAAAAATGTTCATTGTTGTGTTTAGTTATTTAAAAATTGTCTGTGAGAATTAGAACATTATTTATGATTACTTGTAAAATATTTAAAATATATATATATACATATATATATATATATATTCGTATATTATTCATGTTGCTTTTTCTTAGAGCTATTGTGAAATTCCCTCTTTCAATATTGTTATTGGCCCATCAAAAAAAAATACTGTGATTGGGACTTTAATAATGTATAAACAGCAGTTAATTATATTGCTTAGTTGCTCTGCCTCAAATGCTTTTGAAGACAAAATATAAGCTGCAAAACTATTATTTCAATGTTACCCATTTGGTGTTAAAATCAACAAACAAAACAAATCTGAATATCATATATATTGTTGATCATACTAATATTTCATAATTGCAATATAATCATCCTTACAGAAATTCAGCATCATTTTCTTTGTAATCGGGATTTACAAGTTAAAAGCAATTGGATTATCATTTTGGCATCCGATATAATGAGAGATTGCTCTCTGACAATTTATTTAATCTATAATGCAACTTCTGCAATTTGTTGCATTGCTTGTCACTAATTACAAGTTAATAACATTGAGATATGTGTTATTGTTTACTTGCTCTTTTAGTTTATAACTGAATAAGAATATTGTGGCTCTTTCTGTATTTTAGCCCCTGTAAACTTCTAAATTTTACACGGTGAGAATCAAGGCAAGTGTTAAGACCTCATTGCAGATTGCATAGCCAATTAGCCATACATATTTAAATTCTAGTAATGAATCTCTTAGTACTAACACTAGTATAAGTTGTATAAGGAATTAGTTCTGCTTTTATTCAATATAGTTCTAAACAAACAGTATTTTTAATTTATAGAATTAAAAACTAATATCAAAATATAAAGGAACTGATTTTAGAAAAAATAACATGAACTTTTAAGTAAACTATAAAGACCAAAGAATTAATTTTCCTTCAGGTCAAAAAAAAAAATTTAAATTTCCTTAATAATAATAAAAGCTAAAATAAACCAACTGACAAGTCATCACCTACTCGAACATACTGATAATAGAAAAGCGAGGCCAAACGATATCACAACCACCTATCAGCTCACTTTTGTAATACAGCTGAGGAAAGGTTGGCCAATTTGAGAAAACCTTCAATCCCTGCCTTACCTCCTCATCGGTTAAGATATCAAATGACGCGAAATTATTAGTATGGTGTTTTGAAAATTCAAGGACTGGCTAGTACATTTCGCAAAATTTAGGGACCTATTAGTCTGAGCGTCCAAAATTCAGGAACCGGGTTGTTAGTTTTTTCATTTAATTTATGTAAAGCTACAAATATTTCCAGTATCCCTAAACTAAATATAATTTCAAGTGTATTTTTAATTTTTTTTTGTGGTCAAATTATACCCTAAAACTGTTAGACTTGATTCAATTACACCACAAGGCCCAACGTCGTTTAAAGAGTTAACAAAAAGTGCTGACATGTCAATATAATTGATAACTTTTTTCTTCTTCTTTTGGTATCAACTGTATCCTTAAACTTTTATATTTGACTCAATTGTACTCTTAGGACTTTGGGGTATCCCCTAAACTTTCAATTGGCACACCAACACTTGCGTTAATGATTTAAACAATGTTAGACCTTGAAGTATAATGGAGTCAAATATAACAATTTTAAAATCTATTTAACCAAAAAAAAATTACGGGTAAGAACCTGAAAACTACCCGTATAGTTTAGGGGCATTGCGGGTCCTTCCACCTTATATATATCTTAGGTATATTCGTATATGTATATGTATTTTATCTTATATTCAAACTATTCAATTTATTTATTTTTTCATGTCCAATCTTAGATATTTTAATTCAAATTGAAAACTCATTTCCTTGTTCTTTTTACTTAATGGTCATTATATGTTATGCCGCATTTGTGGTTCCATTCTTGAACTCAAACTATTCTTTTTCGTCATCAGTCAAGTTAAATGATGACATGAATTTTCTTTCCTATGAAACACATTTTCCATATATGTATATTTATGTGACCATGATCTATTTTTGTTTCGAGTAATGAACTTTTAGGAATTTGTTTGGAGCATCATCTGTTTTCCGTTGTATCTGTTTAATTTAAACCCAGACATTTTGAATTGTCTTAAAAACTGTTTGTAGTTGCAAAAATAAATTTGGATAAATACCTTTAACTGAATCGTAGAAATGAACAACATTGCTTTCCATCATCATTTCTAAAAGTGGCTAATAAATTATGTGTGCTACCTAGTTAGTTCAATGTCCTCATCTTTCTTTCTGTTTTCTTTGCTAGCAATATTAACAGTTCCCACCATATATATATATATATATAATCATGGAATACCAATATCATCATTCATCATCAATTAAGGATTCCAAAAGCAAAAAAGAAATGGAAAATTCTTCAGCAATGATGTTGTTCGCTTTCTTCTTTATTGCACAACAATTCCTCATAGCATATGCTCATGCTAAACATCCTTTGGTACCAGCAGTGTATGTTTTTGGTGATTCAAATGTAGATTCTGGAAACAACAATCATCTAAATACAATAGCAAATGCAAATAGATGGCCTTATGGTATTGATTTTAACAATATAACAGGTCGACACACTAATGGTAAAAATACAGCCGATTTTACTGGTGAGTTTCTTAATTATTCAAATCTAATCGATCACTTATACTAGACAAATACAATCGTGAATCAAGAAAATATAATACTTATAATGTTTATCAATATATTTTCAGGTATTTTTTTGGGATTACCCATGCCACCACCGTACTTGAACCTCTCTGATTATGAAAGAAGTCAAATAACAACTGGAATAAACTATGCATCAGGAGCATGTGGAATCTTAAGCACTAGTAGAGTAGTAAGAGACTGAACCTTCTCAAGAATATTAATCTGATGTTGCATTTTCTTTAGAAAATAAATGCTTTGTGTTATTAATAATGTTTTTAGTCCCTAACAACTTCTTACTTTATGTTGAAGGGAGAATGCTTATCTCTATTGAAACAAATTCAATACTTCACCTTAACTGCAACAAAGGATCTTCCAAAAGCAATTCCGGATCAAAAGAAATTGCAACAACACTTAGCCGAATCTGTATACCTTATGTATGTGGGAGTAAATGATTATAGTAATGTTTCAAACAATCACATCATGGACGACTTCGACACTCCTGAAGATTTTGCAGATTACCTCCTTGATAAAATGACAAAACATATCAAGGTTCATTCTACTCTTTCCTATAATATGTCATATGATATAGAGGTTTAAGCTCAGTTTAACACAATGTATAGGTATCTTTATGGAGAACATGACATTTTTCTTTTCTTTTGAAATCTTTGATAGACACTTTACAATCTTGGAGCTAGAAAGTTTGTGGTGTTTGGGATTTCTAAATGCAAGCCATTTAATCATACACAAACATGTGAATCAAGATACTATGATGACAAGCTTCCTGGAAGGTTACTAGACTTACAAGCCAAACTCGTTGGATCATTATTTACAATATATGATAAATACATCGTATTCAAGAAAATAGTCGACAATCATGAAAAATATGGTATGTTTATTTGAAGTCTATTATTGACATGTCATGCTCTATATAAAATAAATTTATTTTGTAATTTTCAAAGAAAAAAAAAAGGAAAAGATCTTGATTATGAATTCTTACATGTGCAGGAATCACAAACATAAATGAACCTTGTTACATGGAAGGAATGCCTATTTGTCCTGATAGATCAAAGTACCATTTATTTGATAGATTTAAACATCAAACTGAAGTCTCACATGAGATTGCTACAAAGGAATGCTTTTATGGAAAAGGATGCTATCCTTACACTCTTCTAGACTTGGCCAAGGCACCTATCAAACATCACCAATGACCGAAGGAAGATGATTAAAATGTTCATTGTAGTGTTTAGTTATTTAAAAATTGTATGTGAGAATCAAACATTTGTGAATACTTATAAATAATTAAAATATATATATATATATATATCTATACTATATTATATGTGTAAGGGTGTTTTTGGTTAGTCAAAAATAATTAAATTAAAAATTAAAAAAATAAGAAATAAACATGTAGTACTTGATAATTGACTAATTGTATAATAATGGGAGGGGTAAGTCTATAATGCAAAGTTTGATTCTTGACATGGGATGCAATGGGTTATGAGCCAATAAAATAATGACAACTAGAAGAGTTAGTTGTATGTAAGTAGTGGTGTGACTCTATACACAGTTGTGATTGGTTAAAAATTTTATTATTTTTTTATTATTTTTCAATAATAAATTATATCAATGGCTATAATTATGTCACATCAGCATTTGCATCTCATGTCAAGAATCAAACTTTGCATCTTAGACTAACCCTAATGGGAGAAAGTAGTAAATGAGATTTAAAAAAGTGAAAAGTTATTATTTAGTCTTTTAATTTTCACACATCTAACAATTTAGTCCTTGAATAATAGAAATATACTATTTAGTCACTGAATAACTACAAATGTCAAATCAAACGTTACATACATATTTCGGGCACGAAAAGCCCCTAGTATATATATATATATTATTAATTAATGTTGCTTTTTCTTAGAGCTATTGTGAAATTCCCCTCTTTCAATATTGTAATTGGGACTTTACTAGAAAAGCGAGGCCAAAGAAAACTCGAACATATGTACACTTGTTTGTGTTGGGATTTACATGAAAGAATGTAAACATCACATTATCCTGATATCGCATCAAAAGGATCCTCCTTCGTCAATAAAAATAGTTGGCAGATTTTGAACATGATAGCAACTAATACATAAGGGTATAAGCAAACATATAGAACATTATAAAGGCCACAACCTCCTGGAACCAAGACCAAAATTGTCACGAGACTCATCCAATACACAAACCAAAATGGCTACTACTAAGTGCTGGAAGTTATTAGTGATATTCATATTTAATAATAATCCTCTACTCAGATAGGGTTGACTTCAGCTCTCCATTATTTCGTAGCTCCATAACGATATCACAACCACCTATCAACTCACCTTTGTAATACAGCTGAGGAAAGGTTGGCCAATTTGAGAAAACCTTCAATCCCTGCCTTACCTCCTCATCGGTTAAAATATCGAAGGACCCGAAACTTACACCCTCACCTCGCAGGGCATCGACCACTTTGGAACTAAAGCCACATTTCGGGGCATCCGGGGTGCCCTTCATGAAGAGCATCACGGGTGAAGAAGCAATCAGTTTTTTCAGCCGATCTTGAAGTGTTTCTTCAGGAACAATCCCTTTCTCGTGCAAAACTTTCTTAAGTTCTCCGCTTTTTTGCATCTCCAACACGATATCTGATCCACCGATAAGTTCGCACATGATGTATAGCTGAGGGTAACTAGACCAGTTTGAATAAACTTTGAGCCCTTGACGGACCTCTTCATCAGAGAGAATGTCAAAACTCTTGAATTGCACATTTTCTTGGCGGAGAATATCAACAACCTTTCTGCTGAAACCACACTTTGGTTCATCGGGTTTTCCCTTCATAAACAGCATCACTGGGCTTGAATTTATTAGGCTTTCCAGCCGGGAGGTTAAGACGGTGCTCAGACCAGTGGATTCTGATATGCCACCCTTTGCATTTCCCGATTCAGCTACTTTTGTCTCATTGCTGGTATCAATACCATGATCTTTGAACACCTCCTGCAATTCACCGCCCTCATGCATAGCAATGACAATGTCACACCCACCAACAAGTTCTCCTTTGCAGTAAAGCTGAGGATATGTGGGCCAGTCAGAAAACTTCTTCAAGCCCTCGCGAACCTCATTGTCAGAAAGGATGTCAAAACTTCCAAAATTGACCTTTTCTTCCTTCAAAATATCAACTACTTTACGGCTAAACCCGCATTTTGGCTCCTCAGGACTTCCTTTCATGAATAGCATAACAGGTTGAGACCCAACCAACTGCTGCAATCGCCTTTTCAAAGTATCACTGAGTCCTGATTGCACTTGATGTTTTCCCTTGGACGATCCATTTTCCTTGGCCAGTTCTTTGACTGTTTCAAGAATAGTGGCCCCTGCAGCCAGCCCAAGACTAGCAGGAGAAGCAGCATCTCCAGGGTTAATTGATCCTGCGATTTTAGCTACCTTATTGGCCAGACTTGAGGGATCAGCACCCTCCAATGTATCAAAGGTCTTGCCATCCTAGAAAAAAAAAAACAAAAAAAAAAAAAAAAAAAAAAAAAAAAAAAAAAAAAAAAAAAAAAAAAAAAAAAAAAAAAAAAAAAAAAAAAAAAAAAAAAAAAAAAAAAAAAAAAAAAAAAAAAAAAAAAAAAAAAAAAAAAAAAAAAAAAAAAAAAAAAAAAAAAAAAAAAAAAAAAAAAAAAAAAAAAAAAAAAAAAAAAAAAAAAAAAAAAAAAAAAAAAAAAAAAAAAAAAAAAAAAAAAAAAAAAAAAAAAAAAAAAAAAAAAAAAAAAAAAAAAAAAAAAAAAAAAAAAAAAAAAAAAAAAAAAAAAAAAAAAAAAAAAAAAAAAAAAAAAAAAAAAAAAAAAAAAAAAAAAAAAAAAAAAAAAAAAAAAAAAAAAAAAAAAAAAAAAAAAAAAAAAAAAAAAAAAAAAAAAAAAAAAAAAAAAAAAAAAAAAAAAAAAAAAAAAAAAAAAAAAAAAAAAAAAAAAAAAAAAAAAAAAAAAAAAAAAAAAAAAAAAAAAAAAAAAAAAAAAAAAAAAAAAAAAAAAAAAAAAAAAAAAAAAAAAAAAAAAAAAAAAAAAAAAAAAAAAAAAAAAAAAAAAAAAAAAAAAAAAAAAAAAAAAAAAAAAAAAAAAAAAAAAAAAAAAAAAAAAAAAAAAAAAAAAAAAAAAAAAAAAAAAAAAAAAAAAAAAAAAAAAAAAAAAAAAAAAAAAAAAAAAAAAAAAAAAAAAAAAAAAAAAAAAAAAAAAAAAAAAAAAAAAAAAAAAAAAAAAAAAAAAAAAAAAAAAAAAAAAAAAAAAAAAAAAAAAAAAAAAAAAAAAAAAAAAAAAAAAAAAAAAAAAAAAAAAAAAAAAAAAAAAAAAAAAAAAAAAAAAAAAAAAAAAAAAAAAAAAAAAAAAAAACTTTCGATCAACTGCCAAAACTGGAAAAGCACTTAAAAGAGATTTAATAGTAACTGGCAGGTTGAAGTAGAAAGAGCAAAGAAGCGAAAATCGAGCCAATGGTCTATGACTACACCTAAGTGCATTATAGTTCAGAACTTCAGATAAAACAAAGATAATCCTTCCACAAATGCGAATTTCTATTCTGTTTTGGTGAAAATGAGGGAAATTTCTCAAAATTAAGTATTATTATAAATTGGTAAAACCTGTGAAATATACAGTACAACTCAAGGGGCATTACCCAAGTGCAGTATGGAAGCCCTCTCAAAACTCACTTTATAATGCCATGAAGTGCAAAGTTAACAATGCCAAGAACTTTCCATATATTGACATAGGCTATACTACATAACCACAGCATGTACTGCTTCCTGTAGAAAGGATATATTACATAACTACACCAAGTAACGTTTCCTATAGAACTCAACAGCAGGCAAAAATAGGAGAGCAACAATTCAGTTAACTTCAAAAAATTCAGGGAAAGCAATGAATGCATAGGCATGCCACATTTATCCACTGGTCCACTATAATATGCAGATGGTTCACTAGATAATCTTACTCTCCATGGTCAAAGACTCAACAGTATTCATTAGAGGACAGTCAAATGTAAAAGGCCCACGCATGTAAGGCACTAACTCCTTAAAGCAATATGCATTGAAATCAAGAAGAAAATGGTAAATGTTCAGGATTGGTACAATAACTAACCATAAAGATCTAAATTCAAAACCAAAAGATGTAGCAGCTGCGCCCTAAAATTTCTATTAGAAGCATGTGATTTTAAGTGGTGTACAATAATTTATAATTAAGTATTTCAAAAAATTTAGGCTCTCATTTTCAAAGTCTGTTTAGGGTATAAACAGAAAGAAATTAACTAATTATAATTCAAGTATGCAGAGCAGAAATTTACTAAATTGCAATTTAGAAAAGCATAAAACTCGTATGAAGTTTCTGATATCTTCGCTATAGCGTTCATCATTAAAAATAAGACATGTGACAATAACTTTTTGTATGACTGTTCATAATAGAGAGAAAATATAAAATGGAATTTTTTACATGGCTAATCATAAAACAAAGAGAATTTAAATAAAATTTATGATCAGAATAACCTTACGACAAAGATATAAAGAACTTCATATAAGTTTTTTTCTTTTAGAAAATATTGAATGAGTTTGTATTAATTAGGTATTGCCCCGATGTGCCCCACTCCCATCAGTCTCACTTTGATTCTCACAGTTATCAAACTCTCAAGTTGAAGTAAACTAATCAGGAGGAGGTATACTTGGCTTGAACACTCATAGTTTACATACCATAATTAATAGCTAATGGAATATGTGTGGGTGTGTACCCATACTTACAAAAACAAAATACTTAAATGCTTCATAAAATGAGAAAATATATTAAGAAAACTAAGTTATAGTAAATTAACACATTGAAATGTACATGAATCAATATCCTAGTGTCAACTGTCAAGTAACAATTATCAGAGTCTTGCACAAAACATAATTCATACATAACATAACCATAAGATTACAACTTGAAGATGAAAATTAACAAAGATCCTGAAATAAGGGGCCGAGTAGAAAGATTTGGGGAAGAGCTGCAGCATGGGAGTCAAAGGGGCTTATTATGCAATGAGCATTTAGAATTAATCGCAATTTAGGTCTGCGTTGCTACTCCTTAAGTGTTTTTAATATTATGTGCAGATCAGAGACTACATTCTAAATACCTTGAACTTTGATTAGACAGTTAAGATCTTATTTCTTGCTCCAGTTGAATAGTAATGCAACATAATGTTATAGACTTACAATACACATGGGCTTAGAACAGAAGGGTGGAGAATTTGGTAAAGATATTAATCTAAGTACACATGTTATAGTATATAGGTAAACTCTTCTGAGTTTACAAGTCAATTTTAAATTCCGAGTTCAACCCTCTTCACAAGTTTGCTACTTTGCTCGAACTCACGAGTTAAACAACCTTACCAACTATACTCTATGAATCAACCCCTCGATCAATACTATAGAATCATAGTCAAACTGCACGATAATGAACCAAAAATCGAATTCATCACAATTGACTAGGTTTCCAAAAATCAAACTGATGTGTTTCTCTAAAACACTGAAGTTGATATGATAGATAAAATTTCTCTCTAACTCTCTCCCCCACTGTGCTATAAATAATCATTGCTTTTATAAATGTTTGCTAAAACTGCTAACAAGTAAAGCATCAAGTAGCTGATAGAAGTTGTTCAACAATTCTAAAAAGAAAAAATAAACCTATGCTAGGCCCTCTAGTTTCAAATGGAACTTTTTTCTTTATTCAGCCATCCTAAGCATTAATACGGAATTCAAAGTCCTGAGCTTTGCTAATACAGATTGTACAACTTGCAGCGGCTTAAACAAACCAAAAGAACTTCAGTGCTCAATGTAAATCATTTCAACTCATGACAAACTAAGAATAGCCAAGGAGTATAAAAACCTATACCTTGCAGAAAACAACCAAAACACTGTACCTTGCAGAAAACAAAGAAAGGCACAGCAGAAACCGAATAAGCCTCCGATATCTCTGGTTGTTCTTCAGCTTCAACCTAAAAAAAAAAGGGGTCAAAAAGAATCAGACGACACAGAAACCAAACAAGCTCCCAAAAAAACAAAAAGAAGAAATTCGAGGGGCAAAGAGATTTTTTTTCAAACCCTAAAAAAGTGGGCATTAGGGAAATCGGTGGATAAGTGGGAGAAGACTTGATCCATGTGCTTAGAAGCATCACACCACGAGGCCCAGAAGTGAAGGATGACTGGTGCACCAGTTCGAACCAGATCATCGAGCTCGCCCTTTGATTGCACATCACGAACCGATCCACCCATTTTTTTTCTCAGCAAGAGAGACTGTGTCTGCGTCGATGCTTGACAATCACGCAGAATTTAGAATCAATCACTACTTCTGAACCCTAGGAGAGACCAGAGTAAAGATTTACAAAATTGAACTAGTATAAGGGCCTTCAATTTTCTTCTTCTTCTAGTTGTCAATTTTTAGGCCAAAACCTCGAATAGGTCCCTTATGCATAGGTGGATTTCAAATTGGTAACCTTGTCTTTCATTTATTTCATATTGATCCTATATATTTTCATAATTTTTTAAATTAGTCCTAAACTTCCTTTTGAGACGTAATTTGAACTCATTTAAAAACGATTTTAACTGGGTGAAAAAAGAGTTCTTTAAGAGTTAGCACATGATTTTGAATTTATCGCATTTATACTTAAAACGAGAGAGATATGACCAATTTCATTTGTTTGACTGTATAATGAGTTACTCACTTTTTGGACTTGATTTGATTTTATTTGTTGACAGCTCAAAGTCTCAGAACTCTAAATTCGTCGTATTTAAACTTGAAACAAGAGAGACATGATCACATTCAGTATTTTTTTAGACCAATTTGAAAAATTATGAAATATATAAGACTAATCTGAAATAAATAAAAGACAAGAGACCAATTTGAAATTCACCCCTTATATAAAAGACCCATTTGAGGTTTTGGCCTACTTTTTTTAGTTTGGAAGGGAAATGGGTATAAAAAGGAATATTTTGTTCAAAAGTAAGTTATTTTTTATTATTTTTATTATTTATTTATTTATTTATATTTAGCAATAAAAGAGTTTTTAAATTGATTATATATTCTGACAATAAAGAACAAGGAGTTGGTTTGCAAAAGTCTATGAAGCAGGGAAACTTCATGTGTGTCGTCGTGTCGGACACGTGTCAGTGTCCGATACCTGTACGACATCCACACAACACATTTATGAATTTTAGAATATAAAATTAATTTTTGTGACTTTAACATGACAAATAATAAAAAATAATAAAGCATATGACATATATTATGAATAAATATTATAATTTTTAAATTTTTTATTAAAATTTATGAATATTTAATTATTTATAAATATAAATATATGTCGTGTCGTGTCGCGTAATTTTAAAAGTTTGGTGTGTCGCTGTGTCCGTGTCGTGTCCCGTATCAGTGTCAGTATCCATGCTTCATAGGCAAAAGTAGATTTCTCTAGACACCTAAATTATTCTAGACACCTAGATTATATATAATTCAAGGCAAGGCTGTTTCACACCTAGATTATTGATCACTAAAGGAAGAAACCTCACGTGACATGAGGAAGGAAGAAAATAGAGGAAAACAAAAAACAAAATAAACTAAGAAAGGGAATTAAGATGTGCATGAGTGTATGAGTGAGGGTTAAGCGAGTGCTTAATTATTAACGTTTTATTTAGTGAGTGAGGCATGAGGGAGTGATTAATCGATAAGAAAAAAAAAAGGTGAATTGCATGATCAATATGGTCGTGCACATCATTAGGTCTCATCATTCAGTTTTTCAGATCCTCACAAAATCACATACATACTATCTTTTTCTATTAACTTTTCCCTAAATTTCTCTCATCCAAGTATTTTTTTTTTCTCTCTCTCTCATCTTAAACCACGGTTTCATAGTTTAACTAATGATGATCACATCCTCAATTACATACATAGCCTACGTGTGCCTTGATGGTTGAATGCACCTTTAGCTGTCAACCACCAATTAAACCCCCTCTCTCTCTAAAATAAAAATACTATTGTTTTTCACAATACCATTTATCACTTATTTTCAGTCTCCGAGTAAACCACAGGCATGATACATCCACCATTGCTCACAGTTTCTCACTTTTTCAAATTATACTTTGTACACATCAGATTTTCTTAATCCTCATTAAGGATTTGGATTGTGTGGCCACGTTATCAACACTCCATTCATCTACACGTGCACGTCATCCATGCCTATATAACTTTTAGTCAAAACCTAAACCCAAATTTTAAACTTTAAACCATACACTAAATTTATGTATTTTGCAAATACTATCATAATTAAAAAAATATATTCATCATATTATTATTAATTAATTAACACCTCCCATAAAAAGTGTGGGAATTGATAAGAAAAGCGGTAAACAAAAAATTTATGTATGTATATTGACCTTGTTAATTTGTATATGTTGAATTATAATAACTAGTTTTCAGTTTGAATTTGCACTTCATTATTAATTAATATCTCTATGTGATTTGGTCTGAAATCAACTTAATTACTTCACAATAGGGTCAAGTACTAAAGAATTAAAGAAACTAATTTTTAAATTGATTAATGAATCACAAATTAAGTATATTCTTTAAATTAAATATATATTTAAACAAAAAATAATAATGTGAACTCCATAATTAAAGGCAAAAGCAAATTTTTAATTAATAATCATCGTCCATCACTTGCTTACTAGTTTAGAGACACCAAAAGAAACTCCACACAACACTGACACACATGTGCATGCATGGATATCACATGATACCATCAAATTAATCATGAACTAAGGTTTCTTTAATTGTAATATAATTAATTAATTAATATATATACAAAAATTATGAAACTGCCTTGCCTTGGATTACGATAGAGAGAGAGAGAAATGAAGAGAAGGTTACAAAAAGGAGGAAATGGTGTTATGTGTAGAAAAGGATGCAGTTCGCATGGAAAAAGGTGATATGCACGAGGATAGTGATCAACTCGTTTCTCACAAGTCACCAAGTAAAATGTTACTATTCAGATATTTCAAACTCCTTTTATTCCCTTCCTTCCTCTCCAAACCTTACGTTTCTCTCTTTTTTTGACGTCTTTGTCCTTTTCTCCCACTCCTACTTTTTCCTTATTCACTTCATAACTCTTACCATGCAATCTCATCACTTTACTAATTTTCTTACCATTTTGTCCTTTCTAATTCCCTTTATTTATTTTTCTAGTATTTTCACTCTCCTCACATATAAATATAAAGTATTCAAAAAAAACAAAGGAGAGTTTGGTCAATAAAAAGTATAACTTATGATGTATCTCACAAGTGATAATATAATATTTACCAGTGATATATTTGTAAATATTGTATATAGTAATAATAATGCACCGCGACAGTTTGTGTATATAAATACTACTTCACCCCAACAAGCTTCTTCACACCCTCAGATATAACGCCCCCTCTCCCCCCCTCCCTCTCTCTCTCTCTCTCTCTCTCTCTCTCTCTCTCTCTCTCTCTCTCTCTCTCTCTCTCTCTCTCTCTCTCTCTCTCTCTCTCTCTATAGCCATTTTCTTCCTCCCTTTGTAAGCAATGGAAAATACTAATGAAGTGATTGATCTCACAACCTCTCCTCTATCACCACCATTTCACCAACGCAGATCGTCCTCCAATAATAATAATAAACCCAAAAAAATCGTCAAGTTCACTACTTCAACTTCTTCAAACAAAATCCATTTCAAGATCAAGAAATCTTCTTCTCACCACCATCACCATAGGTCATCATCCGGCCACCAAAGTCGTAGCTCATCCCCCTCCTCCACCTATGCCATGGATATCAATAATAGTGATGATAGTAACAATAATCATCAAGTGGCTTCTCATCCATGGGTCCCTAGAAACCCTTATGCCCATCAAATCTATAACTTATCTCATATCATCAACCAAGTTCATCAGCCCCAATTGCATGGTCGCCATCATCATCACCAGCATGCCCTGCAGCCAGTTCATCATCATCTTGCTAATATGTATGACAAGCCACCTCATGTCGCTACACCACCAAGCGTTCTCTTCTTTCCTCAAGGAAACAACCTTAGGGACCATTGGACTCTCGAAGAGCATGAGTTTGTTTCCTTTTTCCTTAATTAATCTCTTGTTTAAATTCATTAATTTTTCATTGATTAACTCTGATTATTATTGCTTTGCTTGGTGACTTTTTTTGGTAAAAGAAAAAATTAGAGTTCTTTTCCAATCCTCAGATATACTTTGGTGCAAATTCATTAATTTTTCCTTTTTCGATTGTCGGAGATTAATTAACTTGTGTGTTTGGGTTGAGATTTTAATTTGTTTAAACATTCTTGAATTTGAACAACATTAGTTCAGAAAATTGTTCGATATATCGATTTCTGTAACAAGCGGTTTCTATAACCTCACTTTTTTGTCATAAACGTCAAGCTTCATAAAATAATTACAGGGAATATCTGAATAATATCTCAAAATAACTTTTAAAAATTACAGCCACCTCATTGATTCCTGTAACTTCAGTCAAAGTGATGGTAATATAGCCGCATTAAATCGCCCATAATCATTGCACATATCCTCCTTAATTAATTATACAATAAGTTGGCTTCTCACATTTATTATTTACTTTTGTTTTAACTTGCGTTACTAATTACTAGCATCATCATTTCTCATCAAAACATGTATAAACCAACGTATACTTGTAATTTTGCCAATTTTAGTTCACACACACATATGCATATAATAATAATACAAAGTTATGTTGATGTGTGCAATATGTATGTAAATATAGGCAATTTCTGATGGGGCTGTTGAAATGTGGAAGCGAGTGGACAAAGATTGCGAGGTACTACGTGTGGAAGAAGACAGCACAACAAGTTGAGACCTACGCCATCAATTTCTTTAGGCACATTTCTTCCATTTGCCTCTACAACTTAAGAATGAAGAATAACTCTTCTTCTTCTTCTTGTTTCGCCAACAACCCTATGATGATGAATATGATGACGACGAAGCATGAGGTGGGCCCACCACCAACCCTCATGCTCTTCCCTCATGCTGGAAGAGAAGCTCATTATCAAGCTAGTGGTAGCACTAGGACTACTAATGTTATGTCTATTACTACTACTACTAATGCTACTCCTAGTAATGCCTTTGGAGATCACTTGATGATGGTGAACACTATGAGTACTACTACTAGTGTTCAAGTTGCTGGTGGCGTTCTTACTTTCGTGCCTACTTCTAAGTCTCAACTTGATTTGGAGTTGCGTCTCGCTTGATTTTACTTAATTTTTCATCTTTTAAATTGTCTTAAAATTACGATTTAATCCTCAAATATTTGAAATATACTTTTTGATATCTTTTTTTATTATAAATTTTGATTATTTAATCCTTGAAAAATTATTCATATGGATTAAATAGTTAATATCTATATAAAAAATAGAGAACAAAAAGTGCATTTCTAATAATTAAGGATTAAATTATAATTTTAAGATAAATTTAAGAATTATTTAAGTGTCTCTGAACGATCCTCCTGCATTGTGGTGTTTATGCATGGAAATATTTGATGGTAGTTATAGCTAGCTAGCTAGTATCCTTTTGATGTATGTTTCTTGAGTTTTTTTTTATGTGAAGTGATTAGGTAGTTTTAATCTTGCTAATCTTGCTAAAACAAATATATTTTATTATTTATTTTTTGACATTTTCATAATTTATTTGGTATTGTTAAAAACTATAAAATGCATGCAAAATCTACACATATTCAATAGGTAGTTTTAAATTATTAAAAAATTATTTGTTTGTAGGGTGTTTAATTGCCTTTTGTTTTACATTTATTAATTTCTGAACTCGGTTCTGATTTTGTCGAAATTGGATCCTCTATAATTAAATCTCTTTGTAATTCTCTGAATTTGAGCAAATATGAACCCGTTGGACTAATCTAAGAAATTTTAGCTTGCCACGTTGCCCAAGATCTAAGAGAAACAGTTTGAGGGAAGGAAGAGGAAACACACAGCAAGGAACGCAAGGAAGGGAACACGACAACTCTACTCC
Source organism: Chamaecrista fasciculata (assembly GCA_003254925.1). Lineage (NCBI taxonomy): Eukaryota > Viridiplantae > Streptophyta > Magnoliopsida > Fabales > Fabaceae > Chamaecrista > Chamaecrista fasciculata. The sequence continues at coordinate 515,703 of QANZ01007536.1, forward strand.
TCGCCGACGGTCAGACTTTAAATTCTTTTAGCAATTTTTTTTAAAAAAAAATCTTAAAAAACTTTAGTAGCAATCCCTTTCAAATGGTTTTTATAGAGTAAATTACACTTTGGTATCATGTGGTTTGGTTATATTTCACTTTGGTACCCTGTGGTTTTTAAAAAAATACTTTGGTACCATGTGGTATCCTCCATTAACACTTTGGTACCCTTAGGAGCTATTTTGTAATTTTAACCATATCAAATTTTACAAAAATTACATATTGACCCAAAAAAATTTTAAAAAAATTATAAATAGGTCCCCGGATACATATTATCTAGGGACTAAAATGAAAACTTTAAAATCAATTGGGGTCAATATGTAATTTTTGCAAAATTTATTATGGTTAAAATTACAAAATAGCTCCTAAGGGTACCAAAGTGTTAATGGAGAATACCACATGGTACCAAAGTGTCATTGTTTAAACTACAGGATACCAAAGTGAAATATGACTAAACCACAGGGTGTCAAAGTGTAATTTACTCTTTTTTTAATATATGAAAAAATATTTTATTTTTTAAAAACTTTTCAAAAATCTTCATGCACATCATATTTCGAATGTAGCATTCATCTAAATCTTACATATATATTCTTAAGATGATGAGAAAAAGATGGAGCTTAGAAAAACTTTTACCAATTAAATGAAAGATCATGTGATCAAAGTAAAAGTGGCTTACTTCATTTCAAAACTTGGATGTGATGTGTTAAGGTTTCTGTTTAAGGATTTCCCTTTTTCTAGTCTTTTCCTTATTTCTTCTTACCTTGCTTCCTGATCGAAAAGGCCTCCTAGATGTGATTATAGGCTTTTGGGTCCTATCACATTCAATCTACCTTTCTATAAGCACTTGTGATGACATAAATAAGTTGAGCAAGGATTTGGAGAGCCAATGATGGCAACAAGAAACCTCATCTTGTGAAATGAGAGCATATCACATGACCAAAAGATTGTGGAGGTATAGAATTGAGGAAGATAAGGAAAGTGTAGGATGCATTCATGATGAAATTAGGTTGTGATTAAGGCTTTGTTTGGCAATTATTAAGAGAAAGGAGGGGGAGATTGAAGGGGAAGAAAAGGGAAGGGAGGATTAACTTTTTACATGTCTTTCTCTTATTTGAATGTAAGTACTAAGTAGTTCCTTCAAAATACTTAAATTTTGAATATTTGAAAAAACAAGTAACTAGATTTTACTGAAACTTTAGACAAAGGAGACTTAAAAGCCTTTTGAAGTTTGGACCAACCTCAAACTGAAACCATTGTAAACCTAGAGGGGAAGAGCTCACCCATTAAAAAAACACAGGGATCCAGCTCTATTCTTCTCTCTCTCTCTAACCAAACTCTCTTTGAAAATTATGCCCTACCCAACATGTTCAATCACTGTACATACAAGTTTTTGTAGTAAACCAATTTTTAGTCCCTGAATTTGTCCCAAAATTATAATTTAGTCCCTGGATATTGAAAATACACCTTGTGGCTTACAAATGTAAACTATTTGGTCCTTGAAACGTTATCTGCAAGGACTAAACAGTTTACGTTTATAAAAATCAGAGACCAAAGAGTGCATTTTTAATATCTAAGAATTAAATTGTAGTTTTGGAGCAAATTTATGGACTAAAAAGTAGATTTTCTCTTTTTTTTCATAGGTCACTGTAAATCATAACACTAAACAGCAAGCAACTTTCAAAAATGCAACCCATTGCAGCCTCCATAAACATAGTCTCTTGCCCCATAAGCTGCTGCCTTCAGTGGGATTCCATTTTGGTATGGTTTGACTGCACACACTTCAGTGCCTGCTTCTTTTGAAGGGTCTTGTAAAACAGCATCCAATTGTCCACATGCAGCTGCTATAAGCCCTATTTTGACATGCAATACACAAGTCACATAATAGAAGACTACCTAAGCACACAGTTTGGTTTTGATTTCTTGTTATTCACAAATAAAATACATCAGACCACTCACATCATAAAAAAAAAAAAAAAAAAAAAATCAGACCACAAGTGAAATGAAAATGCTTCGACAAGAGCAGGCATTCATTCAAGCAATATCTTTTACCATTATGATGAATATGAGCAGATTTTCCAAAATATAAAATGCCAGCATGAAGAATTAGAAAGTTGAAACAGGCAGTAATTGGAGAGGTACCTAAGAATACAGGAGACGGTTTTCCTGGTCTTGATTTAAATTCTGGATGGAATTGAACACCAACAAAATAAGGATGATTCGGTAGCTCAACAATCTGTGACATAAAAGAAGAAACAAACAATAATTCAGAACCTTTTGGGATGTGTTACATAATGCAGAAGTTTGAGTGTTTACACATTAATACAGTACCTCCATGCGATGGCCAGTTTCGTCCTTTCCGGTAAATGAAAGGCCAGCATTTTCAAGTCGTGCTACGACTTCCGGATTTACCTGCGAAATGAATTTGTCACCTTTCTGTCCAAAATGATTTTACAAGATAATTTAATGCACAAGTATATAATACCTCATATCTGTGCCGGTGTCTCTCATCTATGAATCTTTTGCTGCCATATCTATAAGAGGCAAGGAAAAGTATTAGCAAACTAATATTTCTATGCTATTCTATTCTATCTATTGTCCCTGTTAATATTTCCATTGACTTATAATATTACTTCCCTGAGCTTTTTCACACAATTCAATGGAATAATATTACTTACAACTTTGCAGACTTGCAATCCATGGCCTGAAAATATGTCCTCCGAGAACCAAGACGCATGGTGCCTCCCATATGTGTTTTTGACCCCTGTACAGATAGTACAAATATCTCAAGATTACAAAAAGATGACTTTTCTATTTTACCTACTCTCTTAGCATTAAAACACAAACACAAAATAAATACAGACCTCAGGCATAAATATGACATATGGGTTCTTTGTATTAGGATCAAATTCGGTGCTATTAGCATCTTGTAGACCAAGAACAGATCTTGCAAACTCTATGACAGCAATTTGCATCCCAAGGCAAATTCCAAGGAATGGGATTCGGTTTTCACGGGCATATTTAGCTGCAAGAATTTTCCCTTCCACTCCTCTATCCCCAAATCCTCCTGGAATGAGAATGCCATCTGCACCCTGAAGACAAAGATCATCATTCAAGTTAAAATAGGTAGAAGAATTCTTTCAATTAAAGAGAGGGAACTTGACAACTAAAGTAACAACTGGCTTATTTCAAAATTCATCGAGAGAAACCTTCAATAATTTCCATGCAGCCTTGTAAGAATCCAGATTCTGCAACATTCAACAAGAACAATCCTTCAAAGTCAGGATTAAGGCAAGCATACTAAAGTTTTGACTTAAGAAATAGAGAAATGTAGTAACCTCGCTTGCTGTTGCTTCTTCAAGGTCACTTGCAGGAATCCAATCCACAAAGAGTTTCTTGTGCCAATGAACCGAGGAATGCACCAAAGCCTGTAGTCATGCCCAGAGTTTAAACTCGGGATTATACGAAGTTGCATGCGCTTAAAATATGATTATGCATAAAAACTTGATGAAGGGACAATGTTCATACTTTAATTTGGATAACTTAGCAAAACAAACTATACATGGTAGTTTAATATGAACTCCCAATAGGCAAGTCATGCCATTACAAAAACTTTTTAAGTATAATGAGCTTTTATTTCCAGAAAATATAAAATGACTTCCAAACAAAGGAATAAAAGAGTGCAAACATTGTTTTTGTTGCATCGATTCTCTTTTACTTTTCTTTCCTTTCTAAAGAAGTATAGCTACTTATCTAAATACAATGTACATTTAGACAGAAAAAACTTGTCAGAATAACTTAAAACCTTAAAGACTGAGGTGGATTATGAAAAAGTTAAAAAAAGGAGAAAAGAAATGTAACTTCTAGCAGCCAAAAAGGTATCTCAAGGTGTTGCCATTGTCACAAACTCAAGGACATAATACCAATGCATGACAAGTAACTAGTATTACAAATCGTAAGGCCGATTGGTTGCAAGTATCTGGTCTTTTACTGGGAAAAACACATCAAACTATTCATTAATGCAGAAATGAAGACACAACTGACTTCACCTTCAGGATAGAAAGGTAGGAATCTGAAAGGCCAGTATATTTCCCCACGACAGCTATGCGAACCTGCTAATTGGAAGATGTTTAGAATTAAATTATATCAATTACTGATAGTCATAGAAATTATATTCATTGTTATATTAGGAAAAGATACCGACTGGATCGTGAAGCATGTCACAAAGTTCAGCTCTAGAGGTCCATTCCTTTAAAGCGGGTTCTCGAGCTACACTGTATACATTAACCCACCTTGTAAGACTTGCAATATACTCAAACCATAAGAAACTCAGAAAGTATAATATAACAGAGTTTGTGAGATTTACCCATTGATGTTCAGCACTCTCAGTATTGCCTCATGAGCTTTCTGATCCTATAGATCACGAAAATATATGTTGTGAGAAATGGTATCCCGAAATAAGAATTAAAGATCGATCAGCAATTCCAGAGACCACTTACTCTTAAGAGCAAAGGAATGTGCCAGATGTTGGAAACATCATAAAGAGTAACAATGTTTTCTTCCTGTAAAAGGTTCGGCTTCAGTAGAGCACACTCATTGAAAGCAGAAAGAAAAAATCATTTCAAGTCATATGCACAAAAGTGGACTTATTCTTTTAATCTCATACCAGAACTTGGCAAAATTGAGAGAGTTTTCCTTTCACATTCTCATCAAGTGGCTGAAAAAAAATAGTATTAGAACCCCCAAAATCAAAAGTTTGCAGTTAAAATTATTTATGCATGTGTGTCTGCATAAGAAAGAGATGGAGAAACCGACCATTGTGCTCCGACATGCTAAAACATTTGGAGTCAGACCTAGGCCTCGGAGTCCCCGAACACTATGCTGGGTTGGTTTCGTTTTCTGAACACATGAAACAGATAATTAGAAATAGCCGGATGAAAATGAAAGTAACTCATCCTCCGCATGGATCAAAAAGGTAATCAAGTTCTAAGATAAGACATTACCTGTTCACCAACAACATTCAAAACCGGAACAAGGCTAACATGAACTAAGCAAAAGTTGCCGGCACCTGCTATGAGCAGCAGCAGTATGTTAGACTAGAAGCTTATAGGGCAAAACAAATTAAATAAACGAGAATCGGACATATGAACCATTGGTTAAACAGAAACAGGCTTGTCACTCAAGAATTTAAGTTTTTTCTCACCTACACGGTATGAGAACTGCCCTAATGCCTCACTAAACGGCATGGATTCAATATCTCCTGCATTCATAGTTGTTATCACAAAAATTAACATTGAACAGAAAATTGTCTCTAACCAGGAGGATTGAAGAGAAAGTTCCTAAAAAAGGTACCTATTGTTCCACCCAATTCAATGACACAAACATCAGCTGGAACTATCTTTCCATCCACTGGTACGTGGGCCACACGCTCTATCCACTCTTGAATAGCATCAGTGATATGAGGAACAACCTGCGGATGAAAAGAAAAAACATATGCATATAATGACATTAGAAACATACAAAGATGTTGTTCATCATAAAAAAACATAGTATGAGTTGATCAAGCAGAACCTGAACAGTTTTCCCCAAGTAATCTCCTTTCCTCTCCTTATCAATGACATTCTGTGTCACAAAAAGAAAATGAAAAAAGTCAAGTGGAGATCAAGAAGTAAGAATTGCTTTCATGATCTTCAAAATCTGCCATGATAGGAAAAAAATAAACTTTTTTTTGTTCCAGAATTTGTCGTAAATATTAGAAATATACTTTTTCGTCCCTTTTTTTCGTCCCTTTTTTTGTGGGGACGGGAGACTAAATAGATTATGTTTGTAAAAAAGAAAGGCCAAAAAGTGTATTTCAATACTCAGGTATTAAATCACAAATTTAAGGACTAAAATGTAATTTTATTAAAAAAAAGTAAGAACATGATGTGGAAAACTGTCTAACCTGGTAAATCTTTCCGGTAGTGATGTTGTTATCACGGGTCAACTTGATATCCAAGAAGCGTTCATAGTTTCCCAGATCCAGGTCCACCTTTGAACACAAAGAGGGATTATGATTTTGTTAACACCTTTTTTTATGAATTCACGAGAAAAATTGAAGAAAATTTACACCTTACTTGTCTCATTTTTCCATCAAATAAAGTGGTTTTATTTTCTTTACTTTGCTTTTCTTTTATTTTCTTTTCTTTTGGGCATACATACCCATATAACCAAAATAGTAGTTAAGAAAAAAACACATCAAAGTAAGCCATATACCTCACCACCATCGTCTAATACATACACTTCTCCATGCTCAAGAGGGGACATTGTTCCAGCGTCTGTGTTTAAGTAGGGATCTGAAGGACAAAGGAGGAATCAGTAAGATAGTCTCAGAATCATTCATAAGCGTTATGAAGAAAAAGAAATAACAGAATCAAAATATCATTTATAAGATACAAATCTTTTTGAAAGAAAAAAGAAAGAAGGGGAACAAAAACAAAAAAAGTGGGGATGCCTTCAATAAAGAAACATATACGAGAGGATGCTACAAATAAAACTTTTGCAACAAAAGTCATTCTCAGACTCAGACAAAGATTCTGAAACAAAACAACTAACATTTGACTACATCACTAGGAGGTATATCTCAGTTTTGCAATTTCTTACTTGTGTATTAAGGAGCATAAGTTGAGAAAAAAAAAATTTAAAAACAAAAAAAAAAAAACTCATGAAAAATTTATCTGGGTAAGTGAAAAAAAATGATTCACTGGTTTTCTCAAAGGATAAAACAAAATAAAAATAAAAATACACTCCTAAACACCAAAAACAAAAAAAGTGCAGGATATTGAATGAACTTTTTCAAGATTCATAAAAGTAAACCTGCTTTACTCACTTTTCCATTCAAAAAAAAAAAAAAGAAGGAAAGAAATTGAATGAAGAATACATGAAGAAAAATAAGAAGAAGAAGGAGGTACCAATTTTGATAGCAGTAACTCTAAGGCCACATGCCTTAAGAAGAAGCCCAATACTACTGGCTGTGACTCCCTTGCCTAAGCCACTAACAACCCCACCAGTCACAAGCACGTACTTCATTTTTTTTTTCTTCTTCAAAACAGAGAATAGCAGAGAAATCCTTATGCTTATGCCTTAATATTATGCTTATAGTTGCTAAAAATCCTAAAAGGGCTTTGCTTGTTCTAACCAGAAAGTGGGTTTCTGAGCTCTGTTCACTGAAAATAGAGAAAGATAGACTAGAAGGAAGAATGGGTTTTTGAGGATGATGGAGTCAAAGAGAGAGTGAGAATGGGAAGAAGATGAAAAAGAAAGGATGATGAAATAGGATGAAGAAGAAGATATGAGATGGGAGTGAGTGCCAATGGGAACATTGAGTGGGATTTATATAATACAACAACGTTTGGGATTCAGATTCTGATTCTGATATTCTGATTTGTGATTTGAGGAGGAAGAGGGAAGGAGGAAGAAAGAGCAGACATTTATAAGCAAGGAAAAAAAAAAGGGACAAAGAAGGAGAGAGAAAACTATTACATGACAACAAGGGCAGAAAAAAAAATTAAAGATTTGGAGGAAGAAAACAAAAAAATATTTATTATGGAATTTGATAGTTTATACTTTATATATTGAAAATTAAAGATTTGGAGGAAGAAAACAAAAAAATATTTATTATAGAATTTGATAGTTTATACTTTATATATTGAAATCGTATCAGTATCTTACTTTTTAAAAATTGAAACTTTATTCTCATTAATTTTTTTTCCATTGCCAATTTTTGTACTCATATGGTCTTTGTAAGAGTTTTTTTTTATGTAGTGTATATGTTTCTTTAATTAATTTTAGTAGTTTGTTTAAAAATTACATAATATAAATTTATAAATATCTTTTAAGTATAACTGTTAAAAAGAACCACCTATAATTATCTATTGTTCCATAATTTTTCAAGTTTAAAAAATATTTTTTAAGATAATTCAATTTTTATTATTTTCATCCCATCATTTATATTATTTCAATATTTTCAAATAATATGCCAAACAAAAAAAATATTTCCTTTCCTTGTTTCTATATTATAAATATTAAAAATTTTATAAAAATATTTTTTGTTTTTCTACATTAATTTGACATATAATAAAGTGCATTTAAATTATTTGTATCATATAATATTAATTATATTATAAAATAAAAAATAAAGATTTGTTTTTTCTATTGGTATATTATATTTTAGGCAAAAGACCCTTTCGTGCCCCTAATGTTTGGGGTCAGTTTCAGTTATGCTTTTAACGTTTGTTTCGTATCAGTTATGCCCTCAATGTGAAACGTTGGTGTCAATTATACCCTATTTTTTTTTTGGTCAAAGCCCTATTTTGGTCTCTCAAGTTTGCTCAAAGTTATGTTTTGATCACTCAAGTCTCCGGCGAACATTCCGGCAAGATACATGGCGACCCCGACGACTACGAAAACTTCTAATCTAAGGTTTTTTGACCTCCTGAGGTCTATGGCGGCCTTCATTTTGCGAACAATTGATCAGAAATATGATTTTCAGCGTTGTGTAATTTTTCGACAGCTTGCCAGTCATTTTTTCGCAAAATAGAAACCATCATTGAACCCAGGAGGTCAAAAAACCTTAGATTAGGAGTTTTCGTAGTTGTCGGGGTCTTCGTGTATCTCGTCAGAAAGTACGCCAGAAACTTGAGAGTCTAAAATAGAACTTTGAGCAAATTTGAGGAACCAAAATAGGACTTTGACCCAACAAAAAATTGAAGTTATGGTATAATTGACACCAATATTTCATATTAGGGGTATAACTAACACAAAACAAATGTTAAGAGCATAACTGAAACTGACCACAAATGTTAGTGGCATAAAAGGGTCTTTTGTCTATATTTTATAATATTTAAACTTTGATATATATTTTGAAACTTAAAAAATGTAAAGCCACGTGTTATAATATATTTATTTATCATGATTTCAGTATTTAAAATTAAAAAAATAAAATAAGTAGAGTCATATCATGCTACATGTATGTAGCATGAATACGAGAAACATGGATTCCTGTGACCGACCAGCAAACCGGGTGGGGCACCAAGGCTGGCAGGGGTACCAAACCAAATGTTATTTTTCCCAATTTACTATTTCATAGTTATTTAAAAAAATGACAAATATTGAAGAGAAAATTAATAAATTATTAAAAGTAAATTTATTATACTTTTGTTTTATTAAAAATGTTTGTAGTCATTGTAGAAAATAAATCATCTATATTTCTTTTTTCTATATTTCTTGTAAAATTATAAAAAAAAATGTAAATCCTATATATTTACTATTTCATGAAATTCATATTTTTTTCTCTCTCTCTGCCTTTCTCTCTCTACTTTCATAAGAAATGAATGAAGCGAGAAATGCAAAGGATTTAATTTCACTATTATATGAATAAATTCTCATATTCAAACTTATATTCATTTAAGCATATATTAAAATCAATACTCATTTCTTTTTGTAAAAAATACTCATTTTTATATATATCCTACAAATTAAGAGACTAAACAAGTCAAGTTGAATATACTATAGGCAAAGCCAACCCGATCGACAAAAAACCTGACCCAATGTAAAAAAAATGACTGAGCCAAGCTGGGTTGAGTTGATATACATCCATACTACAAATAATAAAATCTCTATATTCAAACTTATAGGTAGAGAAATGTTAAAATAAATTATTTTATTAATATAAATTTTATTTTTATTGATTTTTTACAACTATAACCATTAAAAATAAAAATATATAAATATGAATATACTATTAAATTATTTCAAATATGAATAAAATATTGAATATTTTATCTTTACATGTATAACTTTATATTTTTTTTCAACACATAAAAAGTTTTTTAAAAAAAATATATCCTTTACCCATCTCAAATGTGTTGACTTCATATGGAATTCCAGTTCATATAATAAAATTTCTAGATACTCATAGGATATGAATATTTTAAGCATCCTTAACTATAAAAAAAGCTTCTCCATGACAGGTTATTTTCAATTTCGTCCAAAGTTTGTTTATTGCCAATTTTATTTTTAAAGTTTCATATTTTGGTCAATTTTATCCTTTACACTAATGTCATTTAATAAATTAACGACAAACTTTACATTAATTATGACCTGTATTGTAAAATTGCTGAGAAAAAAATAAATCTTGAGTCAGATTAAAATCATATGGAGTTTGTCATTNTTTGATAAATATCCAAACATATATTAAATAAAAGCCAAACGGCACTTACAAAATGATCAGAAACTTCAAGACTAAAACAACAAACAAAACATAAAACATAGTCATTGTTGAACTAAGGGCGGAGATGAGCTTAACGATGCATAAAGACGCATAAGCGTACACGAGTGCACTGACTGATCCTTTAAGGGAATTATCCTCAGGATGAAAATTATCACACAAAGTGCTGTCAACAATGTGAAAACGCCTATGCTTGCTGTTGAACAGAAGAGATGTCTCCAAACCAAGTGTAGGTATCATCGGCTTTATCATCGGTGAGGCACAAATACTAGATCTGTAGGACAAATAGCCACCAACTAGGGGCTAAGCCAGATCTGAACAAAGAAAAAACACCACAGAAGGAGAAATACACTACAAGAGAAAAAAACAGAGCACCACCACAAAAAGGAAGAAAAACACCATTCAAAGTGGGCAAGATTAGATCTGGAAATATCACCACGATAAACAGAGGAAAATACACCAGATCTAAATTTATTAGCCTAAACACAAAAAGAAAAAGAAGAAAAGATGTAGGGAGGAGTTGCACTTACACTACAACTCCTCCCTCTAAACTTGAAACGTGAAAGGGAGATAAAGTGTAGAGAGAAGAGAGAGCTTCTCTCTCCTCTTAGTGGCGGCTAATATCATTAGTTATATGTATACAATAAGTTGTATCATTGGATTAACTCATAAGTGTATACAATTACAGTGATGAATTATTGAATTATTCGTTTAGTTTTTTATTCATCAAATGATTACTAAAGACTTAGGAAGCACGAACACGTTATTTTAGGGGTGGCAAATGGTTGGGTTGAGTTGTAAATGGTTGGGTCATTAATGAGTATGACCCATTTATATTTTTAAATGGGTCATGGGTGGGTCATGACTCATAAAATTAAGGGTTGACCCAACCCAACTATGAACTCATCTTAAAGTATTTATATTATTTAATTTATAAACTAATTAATTAAAATAATTTTTAAATTATTCAAATTTAGGACTAAATAGTATTCTTTTTTCAGATTTTGGATTTATTTTCAATTTCTACCTTTTTCATATTTCTAAAAATTACATTTTGACCCCAATTATTTTTTAGAATTTTCATTTTAGTCCTCAAATATCATGATCTAGGGACTTTTTTGTAATTTTCAAAAATATTTAGGGTCATTATGTAATTTTTGCCAAAATTTTCAAAATTCATCTTCCTTCCGTTGAACTCACAGTTTGGTGGGACTAAAATGCACTTTTTTCCAAATTTAGGATTAATTTGTAATTTTATCTTTTTTCCAATATTTTTCAGAATTACAATTTTGGTCCAAATTTTTTTTATAATTTTCATTTTAGTCCTAAAATATTATGGTTTGGGGACCTTTTTGTAAATTTTGAAATTTTTAGGGGGCATTTTGTAATTTTTGCAAAAATTTATGAAATTGCATATTCACCCCTTTCATTAAACTACGTAGTTTTGATATAAATTTGGGTTGGGTTGGGTAACCCATGAGTTTTACCCAACCCAACCCAAATATTAATGGGTCAATTTTGGACCCAACCCATCTTGACCCATTATCTAAATGGGTTGGGTTGGGTTGGTTAATTTTGTGATGGGTTGGTGGGTAATGGTTGAAATTGCCACCCCTACGCTATTTCAATGGCTTGTCGGTGTGTCTGACACATGCCGGACATGGACACGTGTGCAACACGCATATGACATGTGTCGAACATGTGTCTCAGTGTGTCGGGATAGTTTAGTGTCTTTTAGCGACTTGACACGGCTTCGACCAAATTTTCTTTTAAATATAAATTTTTTAACCTAGAAAAGCAATTTTGAGTTTAATTTTCTCATATCATTCTCGGCAAAACTATCTCGGCAACTATTGCTCACCGTCGTTCATCGTCGTTCACCGCTCACTGTAGTTCGTCGTCGTTCACCGCTGTTCATTGCGTGCACTGTTGATTATCGTCATTCATTATCACTCATTTATTATCACTCATCACCTTTTGATAAACGGAGTTGGAGGGGGTTTATTTATTGATGAAGGCGACAACAATAGTGGAGAATCACATGAAGAATATATATCATAATAAATTTTATTGATCATTTGATTGTCTTGATAACAAATAAATTCATTCTTAACACATACAAATTATAGTTATTACCAAAAAAAGGAAGTTGTCATCAACAAAGAATTGATTCGTGTAGTAATTAAGCGGTTTGCTGATTCGGTATCATTTAAATAAAATCTCAAGTTCAAAACTTAATAAATATAATTATTCATATTGAAAGACTATCAACTACTGTAGTTAGATACACGAGGTGAGTTGAATCTTTATATATGAGGATAAAATCTCGTATATTGACCTGCCAATTAAAAAAATAGAAATTGTCAATTATTCAATTTCCTTAATTAAATTATTGATGATTAGAATCATGGTAATCAAGATTGAAATCTTGATAAGGTCTACCTTGCGAGATCGTACATAGGATGGGAAATGATTGAAATCGTAGTGAGATCGCGATTTTTTGGCTAGGATCGTAAGATCCCGGAGATCTTGGTAAGATTTTGAATTTCTTTCTTTTTCTTAGCATTTTGACATTTTTCTTTAGAGAAAACATACTATTTAGTCCACAAATTTACGCCAAGTCAACTAATCATTCCCTGAATAATTAAAATACACGATTTGATCCCTAAAGTAGTTCAATTATCAACTATTTGGTCCCTAAATTTATACTAAATTAATACTATTTGGTCCCTGAATTTTAATATACTTTTTGGTCCTTGAATTTGCATTAAATTTATACTATTTGGTCCTTAATTTGTTACCTTTTGGTCCTTGAATTTGACCCAAGGACCAAATTGTTGACATTTGTAATAATTCAAGGACAAATTAGTTAACATGGTGTAAATTCGATGATCAAATAATATGGATTTTTTTAATATTACTAAAAAATTAATGTCATTACACATATATTATTTTTTTAAAAAAATATTAAAAAAAACTAGGATCTTACGATCCTTGATCCGATCTTCCATTTTGATCTATCATGTGTCCCTTTCAACCCTCAGTAAGATCTTGATCTTGATTACCTTGATTAGAACTCTCTCACACTATACACACTTTACACTTCGAATTCTCACTCTTTTTTTTTCTTTTGAATGAAACCATATATAAAGATGTTGGGAAAATTTGATTTGAGTAGGGATGAGTCGTGTCACCATAAATCTATCGTGACCAAGTTAACACAATTGTATTTCCAAAATTAACTTAAGTATTATTTAAGTTAAAATTGCCCCTCGCATATTATATAACATGAGCAAACCCCCTTTTTGGTCCCTCAATTGTTACCGAGTCGAGAAATCGGTCCCTCAATTGTGGGAAACTACAACTCAGTCCCTCAATTGTACAATCCCGTTTACGTTTTGGTCCCTCACGTCTGGTCCGNAGAGAGACCCATGTAGATTGATTATGAAATTTAAGTCAGAATAAGATTTTCAGATAATTTAGCTGATGTATAAGCTTTCCAATATAGATAATTTTTATGGAAAAAAATTGCATTTAAATTGAGAGCTACAAAACATACATCTGAAGTTCTATGTAATTTTTTCACTGTCATTGCATATATATATACACACACATATTTGTAGAAATTAATTATATATACACACACATATTAGTGTGACATAGAAATCCCAATCCCAAGTACAGAAGTTGCTAAATGCCAAGTGAGTGAATCTTCATGCAAATCTCATTTTCTTGTAACTATTAATTAAAAAATATTTCAAAAAAAAATTATTTTCATTTTTTTTCGGAAAAAGGAAATGGTTTATCATAGTTTGAATTTTGTGAATAATTATTAAATGGTAAATTACACAGAGGGTCCCTGTAATTTGGCCTATTTAGAAAAATGATCCCTGTAATTTAAAAAGTGAAAAATAAGAGATTGTGATTTGCTCTGTTCACAAAAGAGGTCCCAGAGATTTTTTCGATCTAAAGTTAACGTGCCCTCAGCTCTTATTTGTCACTTTTTAAACCACATAGACATTTTCTCTAAATAGGTCAAACCACAAGGACCCTCTGTATAATTTACCCTAAAATAGGGGTCACGTGCAAGGCATGGCGCTGTTAACTTTAGACGAAAAAAATCTTTGAGACCTCTTTTGTTAACGGAGCAAACCTCAATCCCTTATTTGTCACTTTTTAAACCACAGAGATCCTTTCTCTAAATAGGCTAAACCATAGGGACCCCTTGTGTAATTTGCCCATTATTAAAAAAATGGCTAAAGTGCACTTTTGGTCTCATAACTTTGGCAAAGGTCTCAATTCGGTCCCATAACTTTTTTTGTTGCAATTTTGATCTCATAACATTGGCAAAGGTCTCAATTTGGTCACATAACTTTTTTTGTTGCAATTGTAGTCTCATAACTTCTGAAAACGTCCCATCGTTGGTCCCAAGCTGATTTTCATCCATTTTCTGTCGTTAAAGATGATTTAACATACTGAGTTAAATGATGACGTGGCAAATATGGGTGAGGTGAATTTGACGGCAGATAATGGATGGAAATTAGCTTGGGATCAACGGTGAGACGTTTTCAAAAGTTAGGGGACCAAAATTGTAACAAAAAAAGTTATGGGACCAAATAGAGAACTTTTCCAAAGTTATGGGACCAAAATTACAACTGAAAAAGGTATGAGACCAAATTGAGACCTTTGTCAAAGTTATGGGACCAAAAGTGTACTTTAACCTTAAAAAATATTTTACACTAATCTTAAATAAGAGCATAAATCCTAAAAAAAACATATATATATATATATAATGTTAACTCTTCATAAAATCAAGGCCAAAGTTTCAAATTGGTCCCTTATGTATGGGGTAGGTTTCAAATTGGTCCTACATGTTTCCATGATGTTTCAAATTGGTCCAAAAAAATACTCAATGTTATCATATCTCTCTTATTTCAAGCTCAAACGTAATGAATAATTCATAGCTACAGTTTCTTTTGACGAGTACTTTAGGATCATCAACAAATGGGGTCAAATCAAGTCCTAAAAGTGGGTAACTCGTTTCACTATCAAACAAGTAAAATTGGTTATATATATTTCGTTTGAATTCTGAATGCAACGAATTTAAAGCTATGTGTTAACTCTTAAAGAGTTATTTCTCTAATCAATCAAGACTGTTATCAAAATGAGGTCAAATCGCTTCGAGAGTATTTTTGGGATGAATTTGAAACATCATGAAAATATATAAGACAAGTCTGAAACAAATGAAAGATAAGGATCAATTTGAAATCTACCCCATATATATGGACCAATTTGAGACTTTGGCCTAAAATCACTTATTTATTTAATACATAAGATATAACTAACCATCAACCATTTTTGGTTCTCCAAAGTTAACCACCCATCCAACAACTTCTTAACAGGATAATGGGTCCACCACATATCTTTGTATTATGAATTTGAATATATGGACCCCACTATGTTTTTTTTTATGAAAATGCGTCATCATAGCACAAATATCTAATTATTTTTTTTCCTCAAAAAAGAAAATCGATTTGAATTACTATACTTTCATGGCTAAAAAGATTGTTAACTTTTGAATTTTGTTCTCCCCAACTTGGTTTCTCCTTTTTTTTTTCTTAATCATTTTCATCCTTGTAGAAAATTAAATTGATAAATTTGCCCCTTGAAAATAATAATGGACGAGGGAAAATTATTCTTTTGAAAAAGGATTTGATGAAGTAAAGTGAGAGTGTGACACTTTGAAAATGAAACTGAAAAATTAAAAATATTAATGTAAATTATATTCATTGAAGTTTGGCAAGTGGGCATAATTTTTTGTGTGGGGAGAAGTATAGTATGAAAATTTGATTTTATTTTCAATAGAATAATAAAAATATATTAAATTAATATAAATTTCAATATGAGAATCTTAATTCAATAATAAAAAACATTTGAGTAATTTTATTATTTTTAAACTAATGTTACAAAATTTATATGTTTACATCAATATAAAGAACCAATCAATAATTTGAATATATATATATATATAATTAGATTAAAATTTTTAAGAAACAGTACAATAATTTGATAAAAGCAAACGATATAAAAAATGTAATGAAACAGATTATTAATTAAAGTACATGGAATTTTATCATAGGATGTGAAAGAAAAGGAGACAGTGGGTTCTCTCTCAAATCTCAATCTCAAAGTGTCGTTTGGAAGAAAAGGATATTCTTCCAGCAATTGGGATACACAAAAAATAAATAAATAAAATTAAGGATAAATTCTTTTTAGGCTCCATCAAGGCACTTTCCGAAAGTTCTTGATAAAAGGATTTGATTTTTTGTTTTTGGTGTTTTTTAAAAAATTGAAAACGTTAATATATATAATAAAATAATTGAGGCAATGAAGCGTGGAAATTTGGTCAAAGGTTAGAAAGGAAAAGGACATGAAGAAGAGAAGATATTAGAGAAATGTTAAATCTACAAAAGGATAAAGTGATAAGTCAAGCAACCGACGGATCAAAGAATCCTTGTATTTCAAGCAAACTACCTAACGACCAACCAACTCCCTACAACGAAATCAACTAATAGATAATTCCATAATGTCTTTTTTAATGCTTCACACACACATACACATATGTATATGTATATATATATATATATGAAAACTACAAAGCGGGATCTGTGTAAAACTAACCTTGAGTTCACAATCTTAGTGCAGTTTCCAAGGATTTGGAATCGTCGGATCCTGCAAGCAAGATGCACATGGGTCTCCCTGTGATTCTCCTCCGATGCTAAAGTTAGAATATAGATCAGAGTGTGGGAGTAAGTTTTTCTGTGGAAATGAGAATGGTTACCTGAGAATGTGTCTCTTCTTGTATTTATCCTCCTCCCCTTTTGTCTCCTGTTGGTACGAGGTCCAAAAGGGATGTTAGGGGTGTTTTCGGGAATGCACAGGGAGCGGGTTGATGCGTCTTGCTGTTCTGACGTGTCAGCTATCACTGTTGAATTGCAGTGGGATGTCCAACCTTCCTTTTTGGGAGTCAGTGATAGCCAAGAGTGCTTTTCACCGTATCTCTGCGCGCATGGGGCGTTTTGATCATTTTGCGTGTATGCTTTTGTTCTAACGTACACAGTGGCTGGTATGGCCTTGTCTGGTCACGTGGCCTTGAGGATCCTCGCATTAAATGCCAATATCTTGTCATTAAATGCTTGAGTGGGAGGGGATTTGCCTGGGTTGTCTTCCGCCAAGTGACCTTTGTTCTTTAGTGTTAATTTAAAGGATGTATATCAAAATATATATATATATATATATTATAGGCCAAAGTGCAAATTTGGTCCTATAACTTTGCTGCAGTTCCCAAATCAGTCCTATAACTTTTTTTGTCTCGAATTTGGTCCTGTAACTTTGCTCTAGTTCCCAAATCAGTCCTATATCATTTTTTGTCTCAGTTTTGGTCCCATATGTTTTGAAAACCTCTCACCGATAGTCCTTCGTCTATTTTAAATGACAGTTTAGTCCTGAAAACTTCAAGTCTCTTTCACTTTAGTCTCTGACTATCAAAATGAAAGTGAAAGAGCATCTTTGAAGATTCGAAAACCTTATATCTTGGTCCCTAATACATGAATTCTTCATGAAATGCAATAGAAATGCAAAAACAACACAAATTAAAGCAAATGACATAGGAACCAAAACTGAAATCGCAGAAAATTTAAAATCCACCGGAAAATGTAAGTAAATCGATGAGAAAGTCAAAAACTCATTCAAAAACCCCAATTCTCATCGAAATCTCTCTCAAATAATCGTCCTCAAATGCTTTAAGAAAGAATTTTTGAAAATCCACACTTTTGAGGAGGGAGGTGATAGAAGATTCCCTTACATTTGGTGATCCGAGAGAGAAGTTCTAAAATCCCTTACATTTCTTCTATCATCTCCCTCCACAAAATTAAAGTTTGGATTTTCGAAATTCTTTTTTAAAGCATCTGAGGGCGATTATTTGAGTGAGATTTCATTGAGAATTGAGGTTTTTGGATGAATTCTCGAGTTTCTCGGCGATTTTCGTATGTTTTCTAGTGAGATTGGGGCATTTTTCGGTGGGTTTTAAATTTTCTGCGTTTTCAGTTTTGGTTCCTCTGTCATTTACTTCAATTTGTGTTGTTTTTGCATTTCTATTCCATTTCATGAAGAATTCATGTATTAGGGACCAAAATATAAGGTTTGCGAATCTTCAGGGATGCTCTTTCACTTTCATTTTGATAGTTAGGGACTAAAGTGATAGAGACTTGAAGTTTTCAGGACTAAACTGTAATTTAAAATAAACAGAGGACTAACGGTGGGAAGTTTTCAAAACATATGGGACCAAAACTGAGACAAAAAAAAGATATAGGACTGATTTGGGACCTGGAGCAAAGATACAGGACCAAATACGAGACAAAAAAAGTTATAGGACTGATTTGGGAACTGGAGCAAAGTTACAGGACCAAATTCGAGACAAAAAAAGTTATAGGACTGATTTGGGAACTGTAGTAAAGTTATAGGACCAAATTCGCACTTTGGCAAAAAAAAAAACATATTTGACCCAATTGTTGTTTTTGGCCTGTTGGCAAAAAAAAAAATTTTTAGCTCAAAACAAATACAATTTTATCAAAAAAAAAAGTTTTAATTAAAGAAAAAAGCCCGCGGACCGGCCCGTTTAGCCCACGGGCTTTGACGAGTGGCCCGCGAACATCGTTTCTGTGGCCCGTTTTTAAACGGGCCGGCCCGCCCTAGCCCGCCAAGAGGCGGGCCCATTGCGGGCCTGACCCGTTTGACACCCCTAAAAATGAGTATGTTTTGATGCATTCAAATTAATTAAGTGATAGACATCTCATATAAAATTTGTATTCTTTATACTTAAATAAACTCTTACGATTTTACGATTCGAGTTTACGATCTCATTTTACACCGCATTTTCGAGTTTACTTAAACTCTCATTTTTTATAACCATACATCTACCGATGAAATTCAGGCCAAAAAAAAAATTGCCAATGAAATTTGGCAAAAGTTACAGTCACATATAACTATCGCAACTCGAAAATAATTTTTTTATTCAAACATTTGAGTCATTCTTTCAATGTAACGCCCTTCTCCTTCCCTCTCCCCCATAAAATTTTTTAGATGTTACTTTATTGTACATATGCTTAAAACAATAAAATAATTAATGATAATTAGTAAGAAAATTTAATTAATCAATGTATTAGGCCATTGATGTCAAGAAAGAAATAGCTCTGGCAAGCTTCCTTATTAATTTGGGAATGTAATTTGGTACTAGCAATCTCCCTCTCTCTTTATCTCTCAGTTTTACTCTCTTCTTTTATCCAATTGCTCTCTTTCTCTCTTCTCATCTTTCTTCCCAATTCTATATATTAAAAAGTAATTTCCTTTTCAAACATTTGGGTTTCTCTTTCAAAGTAACGCCCAGTCCACTTTTGACTCTGATCCTCTACATTTCAATCCCTCTGAAGTCCTTTGTAATTGGGTCGTCTGGCTTATTAATATCAAAACGCTGTGTTTCATTCAATAAAAAGTGCATTTTATAAAGTAAAAGTGGCCACGTGTCAACATCTTAACGGCGAGCATGAAATCTAACGGTCCAAAATCACCCAACTCTAGAGAACTCTAGAGAATTTAACTTCAGATGATCCTATTTCGTCCACTTTACCTTTTGTCCATTAGAGGTTGTGAGATGATTAACTTTTTGGTTGTAAATATATGCATAAGAAAAGGAAAAAGTTAACTACATATCACTACCATTTAATGAAAATTTGGCAGTTGATGTCAGGAAATTAAAGAATTTGTCTCTCAAGCTACTTTACTAATCCATGATTGTAAATTGTCACTAGTGAATAGCGCGTGATCACATTTATTTAACCTTTTCCCTATTACAGCTTTCACATTCTCTCCCTTACTCCCTCTCCTATATAACCCCCCTCCCATCTTCTCCTCTCTCACAACAACTCACAAGCCTCTTTCAGTCTCTCTCTCTCTCTATCTCTCTCACTCTCTTTGTTTGTGTGTCTCCTTCAACAAGGTATTCTCTCTCTTTCGATCTTTTTTTGGCCATGAATCCTCTGTTGAACAGCACGCCTTGCCGTTCGACGAGGACCGATTATGTGGCGCCACTGCTCATATGGTGCCATATAATTGGTCCCTGCCGGGCGAGCCGTTCGGCACGAGACCCACTTTTATTTTTTTCTAGTACACATTATAGATCTTTTTTTTAATCACTTTATTATTTCTCTTGTTTTAGAATCTGAATCATGTCGAGCACCTTAGGACTGATCTCTAAAGTACGAAGCCCTCTACCTCAAGGAACTAAGATAGATCTTTTCACCTATAATCTTGTTGCTGTTGTTTTGCTTGATTACAAATCTGATGCAATGGACAACGACAATTACATGAGATGGATGGGTTTGGGCGTATTCACTATTAGCATTGTTGCACAAGTTTCTACTGCCATCGCTGCGATTTTTTGCTCTGTGGACGATTTCGACTGGCCCTTGACGAAGGACATGCCGATAGTCCGAATGGGCCAACGCACCTTCGTGATTGGCATGCCTGGCCTTCTTTATGTACTTCAGTTACCCTCGACTTGTGAACTCACAGACTTAGCACGCCTTGAGAAACTTTTTCTCAAATTCGCCCATTACACTGATTTCATTGACTTTAGTCGTCAACGTTATGGTAATTATTACATCTCTCTCTCTCTAATACCCCATATTTCATTAAATTTGATCTCACCATATTCATTGGTTCTCATCATCAAGCATAATGTTATTATTATTGTCTGGTCTCTCCTGAATTAACGCAACAAAACATTCCAACTTTTTAATTTTTAGTGATTTTTCATTAACTTTTGTCTTGGAACATGGACTCTTTGTTTAAATGTAGAGATTGGATCCAGTGCAATGCAGTGGACCTGCAGTGTGTGACAAAAATTTCAAAATCGCCAGTTTCAATAAACTCACACTTTATTGAAACCGTGAATTTTGACTTTTCTATCTCACACTGCAGGTCCGTTGCAGTCAAACCCAATACAGTGGATTTTTCTTGTAAATGTATGCTAAATAATGACCCAAAGATTTAATATTTAGAAAAGAAGGTATGTTTTATTGTTTAGTAACTTTATAATGTTATATATGGGAAGTAATTAATCAAATGAGTAAATGATAATCTCTTTATGATTTAACATTATTCAATTCATTTGATTTAGTCAGTTCTTAAATGAAAAATTAGAGAAGCTTCAATTTGATGTTGCCAATTCAAATTATGCAGGCTATCCCGTGGCAGATAATGATTCTGATGTATGGAGGATAGTGGGATATTTAGCCAAACCCATAGCCCATGACATCATTACATCGTATCGCCACTTGCCAGGATTGTCACGATTCTCAGTGTTGAACTACAATTCTTGTTTTCTCAGAGCCATACGGATGTCGGCTTCAGTCAAAACCATTGTCAATGCCATTCTTTCAGGAGCCTTCTATCCCAGCCACAGGACTATCCATTACAATAACACCCAAAATAATGTAGGCTCATCGCCTTATGCCTCTATCAGTGTCTTCACATGTTTAGTGGATGCCCTAGAAGCTTCATTTTTGGTATCACAGGGTTGGGCTTCTCTTGTTATGAAAGCTCTGCCTCCTCTCCATTCTTATCCTGACCCAGGATTTAAAGTTTGGAGATTGAATGAGTATGGCTATGTTACGTTCATGAGGAACTTGGAGTCTACTGCAACAAGGGAAGCACAAATCATCGGTACAAACCAAACGAGAATTTCCCTTGCATTGCCTAATATTCTTCATGATGATAGGAGCAAGGACAAGGGCAAACAAGTTATAGTTGCCGAAGAACCCTAGAGATAGGAGATGCCATTGACAGTTTGTTTTAGTGTGGATGTGCATGTTTAATTTGGCTTCCTTTATATGTATTCTTGTAATGGCAATAATGGATAAGAGTACTATTGTATTAAACACATTGTATTTCCAAAATTAACTTGAGCCGAACGATCCCACTACATCACACTACATCAGGACCCTTTCGACGTTGCACAAAAGCCATTAAGTACAACGGTTTAGGCTTTGCCAAAATAAGAGTTAGCACTAGTAGGGCTAGTGGTGATCTTTGCCCAGGTCACACAACTCATCTATAATACGAGACACCAGCATTATTTAAGTTAAAATCGCCCCTCCCATTTTATATAGGGTTTTGCTGTAAAAAAAAAAAAATCTATAGTTTAAGCTATAGAGTTTTTGTGTCTTATTTTAACACAATTTTCAAAATATTTGATAAAAAATTTAAACAAAAAAGAAAAGGAAGAAAAAGAGAGAAACTATAGCTTAAGTATAGAATTTTTTTTATAGCAAAACTCTATTTATATAACAAAAAGAAATTGTCATCACCAAACAAAGAATTAATTCATGTAGTAATTAAGCGGTTTGTCGAATCAGTATCATTTAAATAAAGTTTTGAACTCAAAACCTAATAAATATAATTATTCATATTAGAAGACTCTTCAACTATAATTAAATGCACGATATAAGTTGAATCCCTATATATTAGAGCAAATTTTCATATATGGACCACCAATAAAAAAAAGGATTATACTATAAAATGTAAGATAACTTTATCTCATGAGTTTTTAGCCATTAGATCTACCTTTTTTATTTTGAGATTCGTGCAATGAAAATTATTACACGGATCTCAAAATAAAAAAGATAGATTCAATGGCTAAAAACTTCTGAGTTAAAGCTATGGAGTTTTTCATAAACTCTCTCTAAAAAAATAGAGATTGTCAATTATTCAATTTCCTTAATTAAATTATTAATGATTAGGACTATTTTACACTTTACACTTCGAATTCTCACTTTTCTTTTCTTTTGAACGAAACCATATATATAGATGGTGGAAAAATTTATTTTGAGCAGGGATGAGTCATGTCACCATAAATCTATCCCGACCAAGTTAACACAATTGTATTTCCAAAACTAACTTGAGTAGGGGTGTTCATTGGATTGGGTCAACCCGCCAACCCGCTAAAACCAACCCAACCCACTAGTTTGGGTTGGTTTGGGTTGGGCTGGCGGGTTGGTTTGGGTTCAAAAAGTTGAGCCCGCTGTGATTTGGGTTGGGCTGTGATTTTCAAGATTTTGAGCTCGCTCAACCCAACCCAACCCGCCGGCCCGCAAAAATATTAAATAAAAAATAAAATTAATTTTTATTTAGTCAAAATTATATTTTAATATCACAAATAATATTATTTTTACAATTTGGTCAATTAATAAATTTTTATTCTCAATTTAGTCCATAAAAAACAAATTGTGAAGGACCAAATTAAAGAAAAAAAATTTAAGAGGGACCAAATTTTTTATAAAATAAATATATAAAAAATAAAAAAATTAGTATACGCTAACCCGTCAATCCAACCCAAACCAACCCGCCACTGTTTGGTTTGGGTTGACTCAATTATTTTCTTTAGCCCAACCCAACCCAATCCGCCAAATAAATTAGTGAGCCCGAACCAACCCGCCCTAAACCCAACCCAACCCAGCCCGTGAACACCCTTAAACTTGAGTATTATTTAAGTAAAAATTGCCCCTCGCTAGTTGACCGACTAGTAATTTCATACTTCACACCCAATTTGTCTCACATATTATATAACATTAGAATCTAAATATTTCATCCATTTTTACACCTTCAGCCGACTCTCTTGATAATTATAAATTTTTAGTTTTAAGTTTTTTCAATAAAAATAATTATATTCGAGATACAATCAAACACTAAATGTAAACACTTCTTTCAATAATAATTTAAACTTAAATTCACTACGTAAGAGATTATTCTCCACTAAAGGCCATACTTTTATAAATTTGACTCTTATTATTAGAGATGATGTATTGACAAATGACAATTAAAATAATAGATTGCCCCATATCTTGTCAAATTTCTTTCCATCTTCCCCACCTTAAAAGCTTTGTACCATTTTTTAACCAAGACAAAACATTTCAAAACATGAACTTAGATAAATATCTAGGCAAAAGACCTGTTATTGGTGCCCCTAACTTTTAGGGTTAGTTTCAGTTATACCCTCAACGTTTATTTCGGTCACTCAAGTTTGTTCAAAATTTCGTTTTGGTCCCTCAACTCTCCGACAAACCTTCCAAAGAAATACACGGCGGCCTCAACGACTACGAAAACTCTTAATCCAAAGTTTTTTGACCTCCTGAGTTCAATGGAGGCCTGCATTTTGCGAACAAATGATCGGAAATATGACTTTCGACGATTATGTAAGTTTTTCAGCGACTATGTAATTTTGCGACGGCTTGCCAATCATTTGTTCGCAAAATAGAGGTCGTCATTGAACTCATGAGGTCAAAAAACCTTGGATTAAAAATTTTCGTAGTCGTCGGAGTCGTCGTGTATCTCGCCGAAAAGTTCGCCGGAGATTTTGAGGTTAGGGTATAATTGACAACAATGTGAAACGTTGGGTGCATAACTGACACAAAACAAACGTTTGTGATATAATTGAAATTGACCCCTAAACTTTAAGGGTACCAACAGGTCTTTTACCTAAATATATATAGTAAGTCTTTTTATCAATTTCTCTAATAAGATACTTAAAAAGGGATTGAGTTTTATTTTAAAAAAAATGTATTAAATACTTATAATAAACATCTAAAAAAAAGTTAACCGCTCTAGATGAAGGGAAATTTTTTTTTTTAATCTTATACTTGAAAATTAACTATATGAACAATTTTAGTTATTAAAAATCCCTTACAATTAATATTACCCATTAGTCAAACTTTTTCCAACATTAACCATCTACAAACTAACAAATTAAGTTTTCATACCATTCAGGGGCAAGAAGTTACCTTTTTTTTTTCAAGGAACAATCGAGATTACATATATATAAAGTTGCTTTTTGTTATTGTGGAATAGTAGGCAAGTTAGTTTTATCTGTATGTGGCCAATTAGCAAGAAAATTGAGAAAGAAACTGCTTGGCAGGCTTCCTTATTCATCTATCAATGAAATTTGGCAAAAGTTATGGTAGTCACATATAACTATCGCAACTCCTCAAGCTTTAACTCATTCTTATCACTATCTCCCGCTCTCCCTCTCTTATATGTATCCTAATGTATTAAAAAATAATTTTTATATGTATCCTATTGTATTAAAAAATAGTTTTTCATTCAAACATTTGAGTCAGTCTTTCAATGTAACGCCCTTTCCCTTCCCTCTCCCCCATAAAAATTTGTTAGATGTTACTTTGTTGTACAAATGCTTAAAACAATAAAATAATTAATGATAGATTAGTAAGAAAATTTAATTAATCAATGAATATTAGACCATTGATGTCAAGAAAGAAATAGTACTCACTACAAGAAACATATCAAATTCCTACCACCAATGTAGTTGGTATACAATGAAAATCGGTTGGTAATAGGATGATTACAACCGAATTCCAACCAAACAAATCAGATGCATTTTGGCTGGTCGGAAATATTATTGGCAACCGAATTCCAACCGAAATAATTTCCAACCAATATGTTTATAACCAAAAGTTGGTTGTAATATTAGCACCCAAAAAACCATTTTTGTCTCATTTTTTACACTCTTTCGGTTGGAAATATTTTTTAAAAAAGAATAAATTAAAATTCTATAAAAATATTGGAAGAAACTTGAGACATGATTTTGGAGGGAAATTTATTTTTTGTAAAATTTTGGGGGAAATTTAAAATTTTATTTTACACTAAAATATGAAAATATAATGAAAAAGTTGTATAAATCAAATCATTTATATATATAATTACAACTTAAAAAACATTTCAGTTTACATTAATTATTTCATTGCCAAGGACTAAATTACAACCTAAGGCCAAAAAAGAAGAGTAAAGTACAACCTCATTCCCAAAAAACAAGGATTAAACTACAACCCTACGAGCTAGCAATCTTTATCCCCATCCCATCAGCAAGTAAAGAGTCGTCAGAGCTTCCTACACGACAATGTTCAACGCCAAGGTGTCGTTTCAGTATCAGCCGTGGTGTAGAGCGGAGTCGTCGGACGTGACGTTGACGGCGCAGACCGGCGAGTTGAGGCAGGGACCTCTGCCGCTGAAGATGTCGAGAATCGTACGATTTCACGCTCTGCTCCACAATACTTGCGTTCAAAAGTAGTCCAACGTCGAGCAGTGGCTCTTGCTCGACACACCACCCTGCAACGACCTTCACCAAACATGGGATTTTTTATGCCAACGAGATCTGCCAAAATAAGAGAAAGTATAAGAAATATTAAAACTGAATAAGAGAAAAAAAGTAAGAGAAAGTTAATTTGAAGGTGAAGAAGAAGGAGGAGGAAACATGAATGCAAGGGCGATATGAAAATATGAGTGAAGGTAAAGGAGGAAAGAGATAAATAAGTGAATAAGTTAGTATGAGTGAAGGGCGCCAAATTAAAATTTCAAAAGTTAAACACTCAAATTTCAATTTGGTTCCCAAATATTGGCGCTCAGAATCTCTGTATTGTTCGCAGAAAGCAGCAGGAAGTTGACTGAGATTTCTTTAAGTACTGTGGGATTCTAGCATTTTCAAGTAGTTTTAGTAGGTATTTTCTTTTACCGTTTTCTCTTTCGGTCTTTCTTTTGTAACCTTTGCTGTCTAATGCTTGTTTGCAATTAATCGAAAAAAAAGAGAATGCAGCAAAGTGGTCTAATTTTAAGCTTTTAATAAAAACTAAATTGTTATATAATAAAGAGAAAATTTACTATTTGGTCCATGAATTTACACCAAGTTAACAAATCAGTCTTTAAATAATTAAAATATACAATGTGATCTCTAAAATATTTTAATTATTAACTATTTGGTCCCTAGTGATGATTTGGTCCCAAAATTTGAACGAATTTTATACTTTTGGTCTCTAAATTTATACTATTTGGTCCCTGCATTTGACTTAGAGACCAAATCATTGACAATTATATAATTCGAGAATTGATTAATTGACTCAATATAAATTTAGGGACCAAATAATATGTTTTCTCGATAATAAATTAAAGGCCAAAAGTACTCTTGGTATCCCAAAAGTATGAGATTAGTTTCAGTTGTACCCCAAAACTTTTTTTTTTTTCAATTGTACCCCAAATAACCAACCGAAAAAGTGGTTGGACATTTTAGATAAATGACCAACCGCCTTTTGGTTGGAAATTGGTAGCAAGCCTGATGGTAGGATAAACTGACCAACCGAATGACAGTTGGTCAATGAGAGAGAGTGATTCTCTTCTTTTCGGTTGCAAATTGGTTGGTTTGAGTGGTTGGTTTTGAGTTACATTCTTGTAGTGACTGGCAAACTTCCTTATTAATTTGGGAATGTAATTTGGTATTACTAGCAGTCTCTCTCTCTTTATCTCTCAGGTTTACTCTCCCTTCTTTTATCCAGGCTCTCTCCCTCTCATCCCATCTTTCTTCCACATTCTATATATTAAAAAGTAATTTTAATTTTCCTTTTCAAACATTTGAGTTTCTCTTTCAAAGTAACGGCCTGTGCACTTTTGACTCCGATCCTCTGCATTTAAATTCCTCTGAAGTCCCTTGTAATTAGATAGTCTGGCTTATTAATATCAAAACGTTGTGTTTCATTTAATAAAAAGTGCATTTTATAAAGTACAGGTTGCCACGTGTCAACATCTTAGCAACGAGCACGAAATCTAATGGTCCAAAATCACCCAACTCTAAAGAACTCTAGAGAATTCAACTCCAGAGGATCCAATTTCGTCCACTTTACCTTCAGTCCATTAGAGTTTGTGAGATGATTAACTTTTTGGTTGTACATATATGCATAAAACAAGAAAAAAGTTAAGGACAGATCAGTACCATTTAATGAAAATCTGGCTGTTGATGTAAAGAAATTAAAGAATTTGTCTGTCAAGCTACTTTACTAATTCTTCATGATTGTAAATTGGCACCAGTGAAAATAGTGTGATCACATTTAATTAACCTTTTCCCTAGTACAACTTTCACCCTCTCCCTTACTCCCTCTCCTATATAACCCCCCTCCCTTCTCCTCTCTCACAACTCACAACAACTCACAAGCCTCTCTCTTAGTCTCTCTATCTATCTCTCTCACTCTCTTTGTTTGTCTGTTCTCCTTCAACAAGGTATTCTCACTCTCTTTATTTGTGTGTCTCCTTCAACAAGATATTATATTCTCTCTCTTTCGATCTTTTTTTGGCCATGAATCCTCTACTGAACGGCATGCGAGGACCAATCATGTGGCACCACTGCACATATGGCACCACATGATTGGTCCCCGTCGGGAGTGCCTTTCGGCAGGAGACCCACTTTTATTTTTTTCTTGTACATATTATAGATCCTTTTTTTTTAATCGCTTTATTTTTTTCTTTTTTCATTTTTATCAGAATCTCAATCATGTCGAGCACCTTAGGACTGATCTCGAAAGTACGAAGCCCTCTACCTCAAGGAACTAAGATAGATCTTTTCACCTACAATACTGTTGCCCTTGTTATGATCAATTACAAATTCATGGAAGCAATGGACGAGGACAATTATATGAGATGGATGGGGCTGGGCGTATTCACTATAAGCATTGTTGCACATGTTTCTAATGCCATCGCTGCCATTTTTTGCTCTGTGGACGGCTTCGATTGGCCATTAACGAAGGACATGGCGATTGTCCGAATGGGCCAACGCACCTTCGTGATTGGCATGCCTGGCCTTCTTTATGCACTTCAGTTACCTTCGACTTGCGAACCCACAGACATAGCACGCCTCGAGAAGCTTTTTCTCAGATTCGCTCATTATACTGATTTCATTGATTTTAGTCATCAACGTTATGGTAATTATTACATCTCTCTCTCTCTAATGGCCATGTTTCATTAAATTTGATCTCACCATATTGGCATATTCATTGGTTCTCATCATCAAGCATAATATTATTATTGTCTGACGCAACAAAACATTCTAACTTAATTTCTAGTGATATTTCATTAACTTTTTTCTTGGAACATGGACTCTTTGTTTTATCCTTTAATTGTTCGGTTAACAATGTTTGTCTGTCTGTCAATGATGTGTATAGTTTTATAACCCAGTCTAGTTCTAGGTTGGTCAAGGATGGTAATGGTACCACCCTGTTGGGCACCTCATGTTCGGAATGTTTTGATGTCTAGTGTTCGAAATGTTTTGATGTCTAGTGTTTTTGTATTTTTTTCACCGTTTTTTTAAGTTTACCAAAAAAAATCTATGCTAAATCACCCAAAATTTTAATATTTACAAAAATAGGTATGTTTTATTGTTTAGTAACTTTATATATATATGGGAAGTAATTAATAAAATGACTAAATAATAATCTGTTTATGATTTAACATTATTCAATTCATTTGATTTAGTCAAGTTCTTTTTTTTTTTTTTGAACAATGTTAATTTAGTAAAGTTCGAATTACCAAACCCTTGTAACACAATGTACAAATTTAATTTCTATATGACTTTAGTTGAAAAACCCTTTTCCTTATAGTACGTATACAATTGTCATAAGTTGATAGACTTTCTTAAAGCTTCAATTTGATGTTGCCAATTAAAATTATGCAGGCTATCCCGTGGCAGATAATGATTCTGATGTATGGAGGATAATGGGATATTTAGCCAAACCCATAGCCCATGACATCCTTACATCGTATCGCCACTCGCCAGGATTGTCACGATTCTCAATGTTGAACCACAATTCCTGTTTTCTCAGAGCCATACGGATGTCGGCTTCAGTCAAAACCATTGTCAATGCCATTCTTTCAGGAGCCTTCTATCCCAGCCACAGGACTATCCATTACAATAACACCCAAAATAATGTAGGCTCATCGCCTTATGCCTCTATCAGTGTCTTCACATGTTTAGTGGATGCCCTAGAAGCTTCATTTTTGGTATCACAGGGTTGGGCTTCTCTTGTTATGAAAGCTCTGCCTCCTCTCCATTCTTATCCTGACCCAGGATTTAAAGTTTGGAGATTGAATGAGTATGGCTTTGTTACCTTCATGAGGAACTTGGAGTCTACTGCAACAAGGGAAGCACAAATCATCGGTACAAACCAAACGAGAATTTCCTTTGTATTGCCTAATATTCTTCATGATGATAGGAGCAAGGACAAGGGCAAACAAGTTATAGTTGCCGAAGAACCCTAGAGATAGAGAGATGCCATTGATAGTTTGTTTTAGTGTGGATGTGCATGTTTAATTTGGCTTCCTTTATATGTATTCTTGTAATGGTAATAATGGATAAGAGTACTATTGTATTTAACACATTGTATTTCCAAAATTAACTTGAGTATTATTTAAGTTAAAATCGCCCCTCCCATATTATATAGGGTTTTGCTGAAAAAAAAAAACTCTATAGCTTAAGCTATAGAGTTTTTTTGTCTTATTTTAACATAATTTTTAAAATATTTGATAAAAAATTTAAACAAAAAAGAAAAGAAAGAAAAAGAGAGAGTCTATAGCTTAAGTATAGAGTTTTTTTTATAGCAAAACTCTATTTATATAACAAAAAGAAATTGTCATCAACAAAGAATTAATAATTCATTTAGTAATTAAGCGGTTTGTCGAATCAGTATCATTTAAATAAAGTTTTGAACTCAAAATCTAATAAATATAATTATTTATATTAGAAGACTCTCCAACTATAGTTAAAAGGATGCATGTGAGTTGAATCCCTATATATTATAGCAAATTTTCATATATAGACCGGTCAATAAAAAAAAGGTTATGCTATAAAAAGTAAGATAGTTTTAGCTCGTGAGTTTTTAGTCATTGGATCTACCTTTTTCATCTAGAGATCTGTGTAATAATTAGGGAGATGAAAAAGGTAGATCCAATGGATAAAAATTCATGAGCCAAAACTAGGGAGTTTTTTATAGACTTTCCCTAAAAAAAATAGGGATTGTCAATTATTCAATTTCCTTAATTAAATTATTGATGATTAGGACCAATGTTATTAAAACCGGACCGGAGAGTGACCCGGACAGACTTTCGTGTCACGGGTTGATTGATTCAATCGGTTAGACCGACGGTCGAACCGGATGACATCATAAATATATAAATAAAATAAATATTAATTATTTTAAATATAATTATTCCATAATTGATAAAATATAACTATAAACTTTATATAACAATAAGATATACTTGTGAATCCATAATTTCATTGTCCTACATAAATAAAATATACAAAAATCACAACATGAATAATTATTAGGTTAGTAAAAATGAAAAAAAATGAATTTTTTTCTTTGTTTTAATAGGTTTACAATATTTTTTATTAAGTTTCATATTATATTTTTGTATTTGGCCCACAAAACCAACAACAAAAAAACTAAAAACAATGAATTTTTCATAAAAAAAAAATAGTGACCGGACTGGTTTTCTAAAAACCGCTCTGGTTCCTGGTTCAACCCGGGTCAATCCGGTTCGAAGCGTTTTGGGCGGTTCAAAGTGGTCAAATCTCCAGAACGGTCCAATAGTTCAAACCGAGTCGTCTTTACTCTCAAGTCCCGGTCGAACCGGTTTGACCATCCGGTTCGGTCCGGGTTTCATAACATTGATCAGGACTCTTTCGCACTTTACACTTCGAATTCTCACTCTTCTTTTCTTTTGAACGAAACCATATATATAGATGTAGGAAAAATTTATTTTGAGCAGGGATGAGTCATGTCACCATCAATCTATCCTGACCAAGTTAACACAATTGTATTTCCAAAACTAACTTGAGTATTATTTAAGTTAAAATTGCCCCCTCGCTAGTTGACCGACTAGTAGTAATTTCATACTTCACACTCAATTTGTCTCACATATTATATAACATTAGAACCTAAATATTTCATCCATTTTTACACCTTCAGCCGACTCTCTTGATAATTATAAATTTTTAGTTTTAAGTTTTTTTAATAAAAATAATTATATTCGAGATACAATAAACACTAAATGTAATTAACACTTCTTTCAATAATAATTTAAACTTAAATTCACTACCTAAGAGATTATTCTCCACTAAAGGCCATACTTTTATAAATTTGACTCATTATTAGAGATGAAGTATTGACAAATGACAATTAAACTAATAGATTGCCCCATATCTTGTCAAATTTCTTTCCATCTTCCCCACCTTAAAAGCTTTGTGCCATATTTTAACCAAGACAAAACATTTCAAAACATGAACTTAGATAAATATATAGGCAAAAGACATGTTGGTAGGGGTGTTCAAAACCGAACCAAACCGATCGACCGAACCAAACCAAACCGAACCGAAGGTGGAACCGAACCAAATCGATAGATGAGCGGTTTGGTTTGGTTTGAACGTCGCACAAACCGAACCAAACCGCCAAACCGCTAAAACTCTTATTTACTTATATATATACACATACCTCATATTCTCATTAGGTAACTCATACTTTTTTTTTTGGCCTTGTCATACTCTATTACTCATACATATAATATTCAACATTGAAAATATATTTACATGTTTGAAAATATTTGCACCTTCATATAAATATATATATATATATATTTGTAAGTTAAAAGTTGTTATATACTAATGATTTTTGCTAAAAAAGTAGAAAACCATTTTGTTGTTTATAACAGAATGAGAATATTATTACATTATATATAACATATTATAATGCGTCATGAGTGATTATACATCTTACTATTATATAAAATTGTGTTAGTTTATACAATATAAAACATACCATATTTGAAGAACTTATTGTGATATTAAGTTAGAGGAAGAAATATATATTAGTAAACTACAATTTTAATTTCAATTAATTATTTATAAAAAATCTTCTATACTATATATAGGGATAATATTTATTTTCTTATTAGTGTTTTAGTAAGTTATGAGAATAACTGTATATTTTTTTTATTAGTATATTAGTGACAAAATTAACAATAAATTACCTTCAAACCGCTCAAACCGAACCGCCCAAACCGCTTTTTATTGGTTTGGTTTGGTTTGGTTTGATGAATGAAATTTAATCATTGGTTTGGTTTGAAAAATCCTTTCAAACCGCCCGACAAACACCCCTACCTGTTGGTGCTCCTAACATTTGAGGTCAGTTTCAGTTATGCCCTCAACGTTTATTTTGTGTCAGTTATGCCCCCAACATTTCACATTGTTGTCAATTATACCCTAACCTCAATATTTTTGGACCAAAGTCCTATTTCGGTCCCTCAAGTTTGTTCAAAATTTCATTTTGGTCCCTTAACTCTCCGGCAAACTTTCTAAAGAGATACACGGCGGCCTTGACGACTACGAAAACTCTTAATCCAAAGTTTTTTGACCTCCTGAATTCAATAGAGGCCTGCATTTTGCGAACAAATGACCGGAAATATGACTTTCGTCGATTGTGTAAGTTTTTCAGCGACTATGTAATTTTGCGACGGCTTGCCAATCATTTGTTCGCAAAATAAAGGTCGTCATCAAACTCATGAGGTCAAAAATCTTGGATTAGAAATTTTTGTAGTCGTTGGAGTCGTCGTGTATCTCGCCGAAAAGTTCGCCGGAAATTTTGAGGTTAGGGTATAATTGACATAAATGTGAAACGGTGGGTGCATAACTGACACAAAACGAACGTTTGGGGTATAACTAAAATTGACCCTAAAAGCACCAACAGGTATTTTACCTAAATATATATTATAAGCTATGAAGCATGGACACTTCATTTTGAAGGCGTGTCACCGTGTCAGACACATGTCAGTATCCGACACTTGTACGACACCGACACGACACATATACATAAATTTTAGAATATAAATCAATTTTTTGTAACTTTAACATGACATACAAGAGAAAATAATAATAGATATGACATATATTATGAATAAAAATTATAATTTTTAAATTTTTTATTAAAAATTATGAATATTTAATTATTTATATATATAAATGTATGCCGTGTCGTGTCGGGTAATTATGAGAGTTTAGCGTGTCGCTGTGTCAGTGTCCGTGTCGTGTCTCGTGTCCGTGTCAGTGTCCATGCTTCATAGATTATAAGTCTTTTTATCAATTTCTCTAATAAGGTACTTAAAATGGGATTGAGTTTTTTTTTTAAATGTATTAAATACTTATAATAAATATCTAAACAAAAAATTAACCGCTCTAGATGATGGGAAAAAAGTTTTTTTTTAAAAAAATGTATTAAATACTTATAATAAATATCTAAAAAAAAATTAACCGCTCTAGATGATGGGAAAAAAGTTTTTTTTTTTATTATAAGTATGTCCAAGGAATGTGTGGCCACACAGGGTAATGGGACTAACTCAAAGAATCGAGAAAGTTNTTTTTTTTATTATAAGTATGTCCAAGGAATGTGTGGCCACACAGGGTAATGGGACTAACTCAAAGAATCGAGAAAGTTATGGTTTGGATTAAGGATGACTTTCTCATGTCTTATCCATGACCAAAATATCGTGAGACAATAGGGATTATGACAAGGTGGTACTAAGGTTAAGTCATTGGCGTTATAACGATAACTCACGTGTTTTGGGTAGTCGTGATGGCTTGCTAGAGTCCGCTCTCGATTTGTGAGTCATAGAGATGGCTTGCTGCCAACTTCACGTGAGGCCTGCTGGGTCACACACGAGCAGGATCAAGATACCATAATGAGTTACTTTAGTGACACAATTTAAGACATAGTTGAATGTCTAGGACATGAAGTCTTGTCTTAAATTAAATCTACATTTGTGATATTTAAATTTGTTAGACAAGTTTAAATATATTAATTGTTGAATAGTTAATTTGATTAATCTATTTACAATTGAATTCTTGTTTAAAATATTAGGGAATAATAAATTGAATAAGTTTCCTAAAAATTAGGGGATTATTGATTTATTAAATTCTTTAATATTGGATAACAAGAAAGAGAGGGTGACGCCTCTTTCTTGATTTTAATTAATAAGAATGTTTTGTTAATTTAAATCAAGATTTGAATTGGATTCAAGATTTGAATTTGAATTCAATATTTGATTTTGATTTCAAGATTCAAATTTGAATTAAGATATTAGGGTAATATTTTAATTCAATATTGTTAGGGAAATTAATAAGTTGGTTATAACTTGCTAAGAGTTAGGGTTGTTATTTTAATTATTAAATTCCTAGATATATATAGGGAGGATGGCGCATGGATTGAATCCAAGGGGCGAGATTTGATCTTGCATTTTGAATTTTAAATAAAGATATTAATGTAATATTTTAATTAAGAATTCAAATCCTCATGACTCATTCCAACCAATGGGAATTGGGCATTCAAGATTTAGTTTTCAAGATTTGATCTTGAAATTTAAATTTAAATTGCCTTTTATTTTTGAATTATAATATTAGTGTAATATTATAATCAAGATTTTGGGAATTATTATTTTCTTTAATTTAATTCCCTATTTTCATGAGTTAGGAATGAGACTCTATATATAGCCATACACACACCCCAAGTCGACGAATACCTACACAAGTGAGAAGGAAAATTCGACTTAACCCTAATTTTAGAGAGAGAGAAGTCGAATTTTCTTAGAGAAGAAAAGTTTGACTAAACCCTAAAATTTTAGGACTTGTGTGTGATCAAGAAACTTTTACTTGATTTGTGCGCCACATATTCTTGGGGATTCAAGAAGTGTTCTTGAATTTCAAGTTCGTAGATTGGGTTCCCGCATTCTCTTGGAGAAGAGTTTGGAGGCTAGCATCTGGGTGTCTGCCAGACTGTTCGTGTGAATCACCGGCAGAGGAAGAACACAAGTTCGTGGGCTTCTTGGATTCACGAGTTTGAAGCAACTGTCTAATTAGGTATACATCTTTCCTTTTCTGGTATAAATATAGTTAGTGGATCCTTGAAGGAAATTATAGGGTGATGAAAAATTTTAAATTTTACACTTTTCCGTTGCGCACGCTCTATAATTTCCCAACAGTAACTGTATGAACAATTTTAGTTATTAAAAATCCCTTACAATTAATATTACCCATTAGTCAGACTTTTTCCAACATTAACCATCTACAAACTAACAAATTAAGTTTTCATAACATTCAGGGGCAAGAAGTTACCTTTTTTTTTTTCAAGGAATAACCGACATTACATATATATATAAGGCAAAACACCCTTTCGCGCCCCTAACGTTTGCAGTGATTTTCAGTTATACCCCTAATGTTTCATTTTGTTCAGGCGTGCCCTCAATGTGAAACTAACGTTTCAATTATGCCCCCAATTTTGACTCAATGTCCATGTAGCAATTTTTTTTTACTTATGTGTCATTTTTTTGGTATGACTTGAATACATGGCATGATGACTGGACATTCCTATTTTTTTTCCACTGTGGCATGATGACTGGATTTACATTTTTGAACATAAAAATTGAGTAAACTAGCAAATCAGTCCCTGGATTTACATTTTTCATCATCTTCATTCATTTTAGTCTCAAATCCTCAAAATAAAATTGTAAAGTGTCCCAAAACTCTTCCAAACATTTCAATTTAGTCCTTAAAAGTATTAAAAACCCTAAAACCTAAACTCTAAACCTTAAAACTATAAACTCTAAACCCTAAACTCTAAAATTCTAAACCCAAAAACCTTAAACCCTAAAAAATCTAATTTGAGCAATTAGGTCTCTCACCCATTCTTATCCCATTATTCTCAATTCCCCCTCTTTTCATCATCTTCATTCATTTTAGTCCCAAATCCTCAAAATAAAATTGTAAAGTGTCCCAAAACTCTTCCAAACATTCTAATTTAGTCCTTTAAAACATTAAAAACCCAAACCCAAAACTCAAAACCCCAAAACTCCAAATCCCAAACTTCAAACCCCAAATCCCTAAACTCTAAAACTTATTTTTTTCTTTAATCTTCATCTTCATCTTCTCTTCTCATACTAAATTTTTTTGTTTCTAATCTTCATATTTTCAAATTAAAATTTTTGTTTTTAATTTTCATCTTCATCTTCATCATTATCACCATCATCTTCATCTTCATCTTCCCATTTCCAGAATCTTCCAACATC